>CM038676.1:231060882-231293489 GCA_021605205.1 Aegilops longissima | reverse complement strand
CAAATAAGTGTTTTCTTGGTCTTATGGTTTCTATCGTCGCTTAGAAAGATTTTAGCACAATTGCCGCCTTTGTCATGCTTTGAGCAAGAAGAATACCCTTTGTTTGGGGAACTTTGCAATCAACCGCTTTTGATGAGCTCAAGTCTTTGCTTACTCATGTCCGATTCTTGCTTTGCCTAATTTTGACAAAACTTTGAGGTTCATTGTGATGCAAGTGGTACCGAATTACGGAGTTTTGATGCAGAAAACGAGCCATTGCTTATTTTAGTGAAAACTCTCCGTGCTCAACTTAATTACCCCATCTATGACAAAGAATTGTATGCTTTAGTGCGTAAAGCTACATGTTTGGGAACATTACCTTAGACCTCATGAGTTTGTCATCCATACCCCATCATGAAACGCTTTAAGTACCTCAAAGGTCAAATCTAAGTAAACAAGCCATGCCAAATGGAGTGAATTCATTGAATCTTTTCCTTATGTGATAAAGTACATTAAGGGTAAAGAAATGTAGTTGCCGACGCTTTCACGATATCCATGCTTGTCACCAACTTGAGTTGAATGTTATTGGTTTTGAGCATATAAAAGACTTGTATGAGCATGATCCATCTTTTGCTTCTCCTTATGCTAAGTGTTTGACGATACTTTGGGAACAATATCACATCAAGGATGTTTATCTTATGAGAGCTAACAAACTTTGAATTCTTGAAATTTCTTCGCTTGCTCCTTTTGCAAGAGGCTCATGGAGGCGGACTCTGGGGACACTTTTGACGTGATAAGACATTCGCCACGCCTCCAACAACTACTTTTGGCCCAAGATGTTCCGCGATCGCCTCACGCTTCACCAACCGATGCATACATGTCGCAAAGCTAAGTCTAAAGCTCAATCTCATGGTCTTTACATGCCTCTTCCTATCCCATATCAACCATGGGAAGACATTAATATGGATTTTGTACTTGGTTTACCTAGGACTCAAAATGGCAAGGACTCCGTTTGTTGTTGTGATAGATTTTCTAAGATGGCACATTTCATTCCTTGCAACAAGATAGACGATGCTTCCTATGTTGCAAATCTCTTTGTAGGGAAATCTGTGATGAGGACATCAATACCATTGTTACACCCACAGCCCCATCGCTATAATATATCGGACCACTAGAGCTTCTCACAAGACGCCAATTAAATTATCAGGTACTTTTGCTTTCAATGATTCTAATGTTCATGAGAATATGATGCTGCTTCTAAATTGATACATTTGTTTTGCTTACAAATGAAGGCCCTAGCTTGGAGAAGGATGGACATTGAAGTAGAACAAGCATGGAGATAATGCCATGCTAAGGGGAACAAGAACGGAGTTACAAGTGATGATTTCAGACGTTCTAGCCACCATAATGGGTGCATAGCCTTTGACTAAATATACAAGATGCTACTTCACAAATGTCGCTCAGGTATTCTAGGTGCTGGGCGTCATGGCTTATTAGTGGGCTGTGCCCATGTAATTTTCCATATTTGTTGTCGTGGATAGATTCTCAAAATGGCACACTTTATACCATGTCATAAAAGCGATGATGATGTTAATGTTGTGCCATTTTCGAGAATCTATCCACTACAACAAATATGCTATCCTCCCTTCTTTGTTCGAGGTAAACCTAAAACAAAGTCCATAGATATATCCTCCCAAGGAACACTAGGCACAGTGCAAAGGCATATATAAACCATGAGGATTTAGTCGTGACTTAGCTTTTTGACATGTAGTGCAATGAGCAACAAAACGCCAACATCCAGCCTCATCTTTGGCCAAAAGAAATGTGTAGCAAGTACATCCTCCGCCTTCTTCACGCCAAAGTGTCCCATTAATCCTCCTCCATGCGCCTCCTGCAACAACAAAAGACTAACAGAGCTAGCAGGAATGCATAGCTTGTTAGCACGTAACACAAAACCATCATTAACAACGAACTTGTTCCATGTTCTTCCTTCTTTACAATTCTGCATTACATCTTTAAAATCAGCATCATGCACATATTGATCTTTGATGGTCTCCAAACCAAATATTATGAAGTCAAGTTGTGAAAGCATAGTATGGCGACGAGACAAAGCATCAAGAATAACATTTTCTTTACCCTTCTTGTGTTTAATGACATAAGGGAAAGTCTCAATGAATTCAACCCATTTAGCATGTCTACGATTCAGTTTAGCTTGACTTTAATATGTTTCAAAGATTCATGATCGAATGTATAACAAATTTTTTGGGCCATAAATAATGTTGCCATGTCTCTAAAGTCCTAACAAGAGCATATAATTCTTTGTCATAAGTAGAATAGTTCAGACTGGGCCCACTCAATTTTTCGTAAAAGTATGCAACAAGCTTGTTATCTTGTAATAACACACCTCCTAATCCAATTCCACTAGCATCACATTCAAGCTCAAAAGTCTTATTAAAGTCGAAGTTGGAGTAAAGGAGCATGTGTCAACTTATCTTTCAATACCGTGAAGGCTTCTTCCCGTGCGGTACCCCAAACAAAAGGCACATCCTTCTTTGTAAGCTCATTGAGAGGTGCAGCAATGGTGCTAAAGTCTCTCACAAAACGCCTATAGAAACCAGCGAGTCCAAGAAAACTCCTCACTTGTGTGACTGCTTTGGCTGCGCCAACTCTCAATAGCTTCAATCTTGGCTTTATCAACTTCAATTCCCTGTGGAGTAACAACATAGCCAAGAAAAGATACTCGGTCGGTGCAAAAGGTGCACTTCCCAAGGTTACCAAACAAACGGCATCACGAGAGCATTAAAAACAGCACGTAAATGTTCCAAATGTTCTTCCAAAGATTTGCTATAAATCAGTATATCATCAAAGTAAACTACCACAAATCGCCCAATGAAAGCTCAGAAACTTCGCTCATTAATCTCATGAAAGTACTAGGTGCATTAGTTAACCCAAAAGGCATGACTAACCACTCATATAATCCAAACTTAGTTTTAAATGCTGTTTTCCATTCATCTCCCAATTTCATACGAATTTGATGGTATCCACTATGCAAATCAACTTTGGAGAATATTGTAGAGCCACTTAATTCATCAAGCATATCATCTAGCCTAGGAATAGGATGACGATAACTAATAGTAATATTATTAATGCCTCTACAATCAACACACATACGCCGACGCACCATCCTTTTTAGGCACTAGTATAATAGGAACAGCACAAGGACTAAGAGATTCACAGATATAACCTTTTGTCGAGCAGCCCTGTACTTGACGATAATCTCCTTCGCCTCCTCCGGATTGGTACGGTATGGTGCACGGTTACAGTAGCGATGCACCGAATTAAGTCAATTTGATGCTCAATCCTCTAATAGGTGGTAATCCCGTGGCACGCCTTGTGGAAGACGCCAAATAACTCCCTGCAAAATGTTAATGATAGCAGGGGCAAAGAGGAAGGCACGCCCTAATGAAAATAATGCCTCTTTGCACACAAAAGCATAGCAAACAGATTTGCTAGAATCTAGTTCATCAATATCGATTTGGTGGCAAATAAACATGCACTTTTCAGTTTAATTTCGAAGCAACATTAGATGGTTTATTATTAGGCTTCATTTGTTGCTCAAATTCTTTTGCCACAATCTGATTTTCACTCTTATTTTCTCCTGTTTTGCTTTATTAGCTCTATTAATATCATCTTTCAAAATGGAATCAGGAGTCATAGGAAGCAAAGTAATATTTTTATCCTTGTGAACAAGAGTATACTGATTGTTTCTACCATGGTGTAGAATTTTATCAAATTGCCATGGTCTACCAAGTAATAAGGAACATGCTTGCATAGGTACCACATCACAATCAACATAATCAGCATATGTAGAGATACTAAAATACACACTAACAAAGACGTGTTACCTTAACCTTGCCGCTGTTGTTGAACCATTGGATGTAGTAAGGACGTGGATGTGGTCTTGTGGTGAGAGAAAGCTTCCACCATATCCATGCTAGCCAAGTTGTTGCAGCTCCTCCATCTATGATGACGCTAATAGAACGCTCCTTCACAACTCCCTTTGTATGGAACAAGTTATGCCTCCGATTTTGCTCAGCTTGTGTAACCTGCACACTCAAAACACGTTGAGCAACTAAACATTCATACCTGCCACAAGATCTTCAAAGAGCCATGTATTGCGCCTCATGATCGTAATCATCTCCACCGTGTTCTTCATGTGTAATAAGAGCCAAAGTCTCTTCATCATAGTCACTAGCGACTCATACCCACCATCCTCAAGAGCAATCATCACACGCTGAGATTGGCATTCTCTCAAGAAATGTCCTCTTCCCTTACGATTTCATTTACAAATAATATCACTTGTGTGCCCTGCTGACGCCATGGAAGAAGAAGAGCTCTGTAGGCCCAAAGCAGTGTACTCTTGGCGATAGTGGTGGTTGTGCCTCGCTTGTATCACGGTTGGAGGTGGCAGCCGACGGAGGTGCCGTGTAGTAGAACGGTGGAAGTAGATGATGCACGTGGTGTCCATGAGGAAGGTCGACCTGCGTAAAAGTTAGTCCGCCGCCAAGGCCTGCCGATCCTGCACTTCACGCTCAGCTTTACAAGCAAGATGGAATAATCGAGTGATATTATTATAATCCTTGTAGTCTAGGATGGTCTGAATCTCTATTTAATCCACCCGTAAAACGTGCAAGCATAGCTTCATTCTCCTCAACAATACCACATCTAATCAAGCCAGCTTTGTAATTCCCGATAATATTCTTCACCGAATTTTTTCCTTGTCTTAAGCGCTGCAATTTTTAAGTAATTCACGCTGATAATATGGTGGAACCCAACGAGTACGCATAGCAGTTTTCAAAGCAGCCCAAGTAGCTGGAACAGGATATAATCTACAATGTTCGCACCACCAAACACATGCAAAGCTAGTGAAAGCACAAACAGCAGCAGAACACGCCTCCTCGTGATATTGTAAACATGTAAATCGTTGCTCAGTTTCTAACTCCCAAGTAAGATATATATCAGAACATATCTACACTCAAATGGTGGAATATTCAATTTCAGTTTAGGGAGATGGTCATGATCTCGCATCAAGGGGAGCCCAACATTGCCATTATTTGCATGTGGACGACCTGGTGGTTGTGGTGCTGGTGGTTGCACGAGTTCGATGTTGATCAACCTCATCCTCGTAATCTCTCACATAATCATCCTCCCCACCGCAGCAGCAGGAGCCACGTATATCAACAGAAGCACCAAAGAACTTGGCCAGTCAAGAGGGACACGGAAGCTCATGGAGGGCTGTTTCGTGATGTGGAGGTAGTCCTTGTTGTTGTAGTAGAGGTGCTAGGTGCCGCCGGTGGTGGTGGTGGTAGACGCATGAGCAATTCATTAAACTTGTTATCGAGCTTTGTTTCAACGCCTTCTCAATGCCATCTATCTTCTCCATGGCCTCTTCAAATCTATTTAGCACATCGTCCACCTGCCCACTCATCATTTGTTGAAACTTATCATGTAGCGCTTTGTTTGTCATGTTCTCCCAATACCTCGGCGGCTTGTGATCCTGCCATGGTTAGTAGCAATAGAAACACACAAGAATATGATTCGACTGACTACTAGGAAGTGGTGGTGGTGTGTGGTGGACAAATACAACCACAAGCAAATCTCAAATTCTTACCAGCTTACCAAAGAAGAAAGCGGTGATCGGCAACCGATGTAGTCAAAACTCTCAAAGCTTGATAGAGCGATTACTGTGGAGAGTCAAACGCACGATGTAGATGTATGTGGAGCTGGAAGGCTTATAATATGGTAGCAAAAAGGGTCAACAATAATCAATTCAGAGATGCAAAGTTGAATAAACGCCAACAACGGTATCAGGCTGGTCCTAGGCTAGACCGTGCTAGAGACGCGAGCCTAGAACACTAACAAAATCACGGCGCTGCACGTAAACAAGGGAAAAGCACACTGAATTTTTTCTTTTCGCTTTTTTTGCGCTGCCTTTTTTTTTGCGCTGCTTTTTTTTTTTGCGTAAAATCACTATAATGGCGAAAGTGTCTCAAAACTCTTCCTGTGTCAAACCGACAGATGGGCACGAAATTTTTTGACTAAAAAATTTTTTTTCGACGCCCGACCCAAAAACTGGAAACGGGTCAAAAAACTTTCTATAACGGCGATCGCCTCAATACACTTAGAAACACCAAAAATAGGAGAGCCAGAAAATTTTTGACAAGTGCTGAAAATTTTGGCCTAAACGGAGGGTGGTTTCAGACTTTTTTTTCCTAAACCTACTCCGCAAGGAAACACGAATCGAAACTAGATGGATCTCAAAACAACCCTAATATGCAAGGAACTCGGATTGGTGGTGGATATATGGTGGTGGTATATGGCAGCGGTGGTGGTAGCGGTGGTAGTATATGGATATGGATTGGTGGTGGTATATGGACACGGATTGGTGGTGGTATATGGATACGGATTCGAGCGGTGATGTAGGTGGGTGGGCGATGATGATGGTGCGTGGCGGCGTGACAACTTATGACCGTAACTCAAACTCTAAAAGACTAGACGCTAAGACCAGAACTAGACACGACGATGCAACCGCAAATTCAACAAAGCAAAACCCTAAAAAGATTATGCAAAGGCTCGATTGGTTCGGATATGATGAACTAACCCTAATTTTTTTGTGTGGCTTTTTCGTGGACTTTAGGTATGAAGAACAGATCGATCTAATCTATTTAAAAACTGTAAAATCTCACCGAGCAACCTGAAAATCTGATACCACTTGATAGAGGCGAGGGTGTCCTGCCTTCGATGAGATGTTAGTTTTCGCTTTGGAGGAAGTCGATTTTGACGATCCGACCACGAACGCAGCGAGGACGCCGCGCTTAGCAATCGCTAAACCAACTCCGAGAGGTTATTGACCACGCCGGAGCACGCATCAACCTGACCACGAGGGTCTGTTTCCGCGAGCAAACGAAGAACAAGCAAGAAACTGAGATTGCAATCTGATATTGCGAATATAAGATGAAAGCTTTATTGATCAAGGTGGGGTTCTGTGGACGCTTTGTCCGGTCGCTGAACACAAACGGCACGCGGGTTGCAGCTATGGTGAACTTTTAATCTAAACAAAACCTAAGGTCTAAACGGTGCCCTAAGGGCTGTATATATGGAGGAAGAGCGAGGGGGGGTGAATTTCGTGGCCCTTGGTGGAGGGGTCCCAAATCAACCCTATCTCTTGTTTCCCACACATACGGACTCTAAAAATAGCCTATACTTGTGTATTTCGAAATTACAAGGGCTGGCCCACTAATAAGGTGACGCAGCACCTAGAATAGCCTCGGACGACATTTATGAAGTAGCATCTTGTATATTTCGTCCAAGGCTTCATGCACCCATTATGGTGGCTTCAAAGTTCTCAAATCATCACTTGTAACTCCGTTTGTTCCCTTGCGCATGGCCTTATCTCCATGCTGGTTCTTGCTCCAATGTCCATCCTTCTCCAAGTTAGGGCCTTCATTTGTAAGCAAAACAAATGTATCCAATTTAGGCAGCATCATATTCTCATGAACATTAGAATCATTACCAAGAAACGAAAGTACCTGATAATTTAATTGGCGTGCGCGAGTTCTAGTAATTGGTCCCGTATATGTAGCAGTAGGGGCTGTGGGTGTAACAATGGTATTGATGTCCTCATCAGTTACCCTTCGTGGGTTGAAGTCTCCATCAACGTGGACGTATGATAGCACCACCTATCGGAACCACGCAAAAAATCTCCGTGTTTACATTGCATTTGCCTTCTCTAACCTTCCCTTTACCTTTATATGCAATGTTTTACTTTCCGCTACTACACTCTGAGAATTGCATGTGTAGGTTGATTTCTTGACTTGTGCTAAGTTGCTAAAATTAGCCAAGACTTAAAATTGGGAAAAGGCTTGATTTTTATTTGGTCAAGTAGTCTAATCACCCCCTCCAGACCTACTTTCGATCCTACAATTGCCAAACCTCGGGTGGTAAAACGGTGCTTTGCAGGCAAGATGGTCGTGGTTGCAACGTACGGACCCCTCGCGGCCTTGGAGTGAATTCCAAATCAAGGTGCCCAAGGACTCCATGGAACTGTTCAGGGTGGCTGCCAACACCACTACAGGTAATGTCCACACGGTCTTGTTCTGGGAGGATCGTTGGCTTCAGGGATACCGAGTGCAAGAGCTAGCACCGGGGATATACAGGGAGGTGGCAAACAAAATCAGAAAGATGAAAACTATACAAGACGCGCTAACACGTGGTTCCTAGGCGCATGACTTTGGCCTTGAGATGACGGAGGAGCAGCTGCTCGAGTTCTTCGATATATGGGACCGCACATCCACGATTCAGCTAGACGATGAGATCCGAGACACAATATCATGGGCGTGGGAGAAGGACGGATGTTTCTCAACAAGATCAGCATGTGTCGCCAAGTTATGGGGAAAGGAAGTATCCCCGACTGCAAACTTCACATGGAAATCGCGAGCCCCATCCGATGCAAATTCTTCTCCTGGCTAGCCATCAAAAATAGATGTTGGTCGTCCGATCGCCTAGCGCGAAGGGGTCTACCCCACCAGGACAAGTGTCCGTTCCATGATCAGCACGATGAGACAATCAACCACTTACTCATTCAGTGTGTCTTCTCGAGATAAATGTGGACGGTTATAGGCACGACGATGGAGTCACCCACGTACGCGCCCACCCAACTAGACACCCTGACAGATTGGTGCACCAGCAGGACAAGCAATCAGCATTCAGACATGGACAACAGAACGATCACCATGTTGGGTATGTGGACACTATGGAAGCACCAGAATGCAATCGTGTTCGACGGTGCAACACCCTCCTTACATCGGGTCATCGAGACCAAACACTTGGAGTGTAGGAACTGGAAGCGAGCGGGTTTAATCAAGGACGACCTCGACCATTTCATAGTGGAGCTAGCATGAGAAATGAGTAGGCCAACTTGGCCGGTTCTGGCCGGGCAGAGTAGTGCTTGCACGTAATTACTTGTAACACTACTTATGAAGGGTTTCTTTCACCCCCTTCCCTTCTTTAAGGCCTCCTTTGGTTCATAGGGTAGGAAAATCGTAGGAATAGAAAAGCCGTAGGAAATGAAATGACATGTATCTCAAATTCTATGAGTAGGAGTAAGAAAGAAGATGCCCTTTGATTCACATCATAAGATTTTTTCCATTGAGTCTAGGCTGATTGATGTAGGGCGGAACCCTATGTGGACGATCTTTCATGTCTGGAGAGGATCCCTACGAGGAACACGAAGAACGAGCGGAAGAGCACGAGGGAAATCACGGGGAAAACACAAGAGAATCACTCAAACCAACAAGATCAATCCCACATGTGCTAGATCGATGAACACAAAGGGAGATACATGATCCAAAGTCAACAAAGCACGATACAAACGGTAGCCGTTCTTCTCCGTGAGGAGGTCTTGTTGATGGTCTTCTCCGCAAAGGAGGTCTTGAATCCAAGGTGGATCTTCTCCGAAGAGGGACCTCGGTCTCTCTCGTGGAGTAGATCCGATATGGATGAGCGAAGCTCTATCTTACAAATGAGCTAAATCAACGCTAACCCTAACTAGGAGGTGGAGGAGGTCTATTTATAGTCTTAGTGCAAATGGGGGCGGCGAAGGGGTACATGGGCCTCAGTTCAACACCGTGGCGCAGACAGCTGGTTGTACCGTCACGGGGCGGTTGTACTACTGGTAACTCATGCAGGCGGAAGTACCGGACGTGAAGGTGGTACTACCGCTGGGAGGTCAGCGCCGCTTCGGAGATGGACGCCGGAGGGCCAGCGGTTGTACTGCTCGTCGGGCGGTAGTACCGGTCATTTGGTAATTACCGGTACATCCGTGCAAGACCGCCTTGCACCGCATTTATCACGTAAAGGTGGCCGGTTGTTGGCGGTAGCCGATCGGGTTGTACCGCCGGGCGGTTGTTGGGCGGTTGTTCCGGTCCTTCCGTGCTCGGCAGACGCCTCCTTGAACTTCACGGTCGGTGTCCTCGCCGCCTTGTCCATGGTATTCCTCCTTGTTCCTGGTCATGCATAGCACATACATTTGAGGTAGTAACCATGTCTCACATGTGGAAAGTGACGGTTCGGAGAGGAGCGAAGTTCACCTTGTGTCCCATGGCGATGTTTGAGGTCTCGCCATATGTCCTCTTGGGGTTTGAGAGTAGTCGGAGTGTACATGGGGATGAACGGATGCTCCGCATCATCTCCCCTCTGGGAAAGATCCGACCTGGTCGGATCATGATCCTCATCACCATGGAAACGGTTGTCGTGGGACGGACTTGTAGTTGGACGGTTGAAGACATGGCGCAATCCAAGTAGTCCAAGGTGTCGCCGAGTGAGAGACATGCAAAAAGAGCAAACACAAGCAACACTGAAATACAATGGTTAGCGCACACAAAGTGTCCATCATGTAAGAATGAGTCTGCAGGCAAGATTGGTCGTGACAAAGCGCATGAAGCTTATCAAGTTGATCTAGAATGAGATGCAAAGCGCTCATGGGAATTGTGCACACAAATGTGTTGTAATATGATCAATGCAACCACGGTGCAAAATGATGTCATAGTGAGACGGTTTATCAACAGCATGAATATGGCAATGGATGCTCAACATGTGTATGTTATCATGCAATTGATGGTGGACAATATGATCATGATGTATGAATATGCCATCAAGGTAGATCACAACAAATTTGCTAAGGAAGTGAACAAGCTCAAATATCATGGATGACATGGGAATATAAGATGCAACAAGGCAATCATAATGTGAGTCAATCCATGCATAGGGTGCAAACTTGTGGTGAGTATGATAAGTCCATCGAGCATGACATGCGAGGGAGTCCTGGACTAGGGGGTGTCCGGATAGCCGAACTATCATCGCGGCCGGACTCCAAGACTATGAAGATACAAGATTGAAGACTTCGTCCCGTGTCCGGATGGGACTTTCCTTGGCGTGGAAGGCAAGCTTGGCGATACAGATATGTAGATCTCCTACCTTGTAACCGACTGTAACCCTAACCTATCCGTGTCTATATAAACCGGAGGGTTTTAGTCCGAGGACTAACAACAATCATACCATAGGCTAGCTTCTAGGTTTAGCCTCCTTGATCTCGTGGTAGATCTACTCTTGTACTTCCCATATCATCAATATTAATCAAGCAGGAGTAGGGTATTACCTCCATCGAGAGGGCCCGAACCTGGGTAAAACATCGTGTCCCTTGTCTCCCGTTACCATCCGCCTAGACGCACAGTTCGGGACCCCTACCCGAGATCCGCCGGTTTTGACACCGACATTGGTGCTTTCATTGAGAGTTCCTCCGTCGCCACCTATAGGCCCGATGGCTCCTTCGATCATCAACAACGATGCGGTCCAGTGGTGAGACTTTTCTCCCGGACAGATCTTCGATTCGGGCGGCTTTTGCACCACGGGCCAATCCACTTGGCCATCCGAGCAGATTGAAAGCTACGCCCCGCCGTCAGTCAGATTTGAAGCTTGAATTATACGGCCGACATTCGCGGAGACTTGATCTTCGACGGATTCGAACCACAGCTAAGCGCGCCGACTTTCTCGATGGGCATGATCTAACTCTCGCCAACAAAGGTCCTAGAGGTCAGATTAGTGTCCGCCCAACATTGATTCGAGCCGATCTCGCCGACGAGGACGGTTGGTTGACACCACCTCGGGGCTGAAATCTCTACGGCGATTGAGCCAACACAATCCTCGTCTTTGCGAAGACCGTGGACTCCAAGGTGCCGACTCTCTCCGGACCAACCTCCGCTACCGCTAATCGAATCCGATTACGCCGTCATGAAGTTCACCGCCGCGACATCTTTCCGCGACTCGCCTTTGGCAACATCCTGAAGTCACTAAAGTCTCTCTTTATCCGGAGAGCCCCGGCCGACTACGGTCGAAGGTTGGGATGTGGATGACGAAGAAACTCAACGCCCACCCACCACCCACTTCAGAGCTAATCGCCGAAAGCTTACACGACGTGCTCGATTTCGACTCCGAAGACATCGACGGTATGGACGACGATAAAGGAGAAAACCATGAACCAGCGCCTATAGGACGCCGGACAACCACCTCATCCCATGATGTATACATGGTGGATACACCTAAAGGAAGTGACGACAAGGAACAACGAGACGCTACGAAGGATAAATCCCTCGAAAGTAGTCAAAACGGCAACGTAAACGCCGCACTAAGTCCCGGCCAACAACGACTCCAGCCATAGAGCAGGCTAACCGTGGACGCATTTAACATGCTATCGAAAGCAACCGTCCTAACAGACAACTTGATAAACAACCCGCCCCCGGCGAAGATAACAGTCCGGACGATCTCACGCCGGACAAATTGTTGGAGCAGAATAACCTCCACAAAAGGCTCGCCGCCATCGCGCAGTAGCCCTGAAAAAGCGAAGCGAAGCTCAAAACAGCGGAAGATGCACTCAGAATCAGATGGAACAAAGTATTCAACACCGCAGACAAATACGGTGACAACAACAAAGAGCTATCCAAGAGAAAGGTATCGCCCGATTTGATGAGGAGGCCATAGAGCCCCACAATCAAAAAGTAAGAAGGCCACCCGTCGGATGGACGACCCACGGCAAAAAGAGAGCGGCAAATGGCGCCGCAAGACACAAGCCGCACGCGATCCACATAAGGATTCACATCAAAAGGATGGCCCAGTTAGGTCCATCTATGGGCCGAGAAAGCAAGCTCTTCAAAGCAATGCAACACGCCAAATATCCGAACATCACGGCACACCCAAATACAGGGGCGCCGCACATCCCCTATGTTTCACTGATGAGGTGCTGGATCATGAATTTCCAGCGGGATTCAAACCCGTAAACATAGAGGCATACGACGGAACAACAGACCCTGGAGTCTGGATTGAGGATTACATCCTCCACATACACATGGCTAGAGGAGACGATCTCCACGCCATAAAATACTTACCCCTCAAACTCAAAGGGCCAGCTCGGCATTGGCTTAAAAGCCTCCCCGAAAATACCATTGGAAGTTGGGAAGAGCTCGAGGATGCTTTTCGGGCAAATTTTCAAGGGACTTATGTCCGCCCTCTAGATGCGCATTTATTTAAGTCATATAACTCAACAAACCGGAGAGTCAGCCCAAGAATTCGAACTGGTTCCTCACCAAAAGAAACCAAATAGTCGATTATCCGGACGCCAAGCCTTAGCAGCCTTCAAACACAACGTCCGAGATGAATGGCTCACAGACACCTCGCCAGAGAAGCCGAGAACCATGGCCGCATTAACAAACCTCATGACCCGCTTATGCTGGAGAGGATAGCTGGCTAGCAAGATGCAGCACCAGCGACCCAAGTACATCCAAGTCAGGATGGAATGGAAACCACGGCGCAACAAGGACCAGCGCCGGATTAAAGGAACGGTCCAAAGAGCGCGGCAAGAACGCCGGATTCAAAAGCTCACGGCAGTAACAATAAAAACTGCCCCATAAGGACAATAGCGATGAGCTATCCAACTTAAACAAAATCTTGGACAACATATGTCAAATCCACAAGATTCGAGAAGCTCGCAAACCATACCCACAAAGATTGTTGTCTTCAAACAGTCCGCAGACTCAACGCTGAACACAAGGGGCTCGACACACCAAGTGAGGATGATGACGAACCCCACAAGCAGAGCACCGGAAAACAAAAGAATTTCCCACAAGAGGTTAAAACAGAAACTCACTTCACGTGATAAAAGGAAAATAGAGCGGCGCTTATTAAGATACGCTACGCACATACTACCCTAGCGAACACCAACACCGGTTGTCAAAACCAATCACCTTCGACCATCGTGACTACTCCGAAAGTATCCGAACGCAGAGGATGGACTGCCTTGATATTGGATCCTATAATCGATGGATTCCAATTTACACAAGTCCTCATGGATGGCGGCAAGGACATAAACCTGATATATCGTGACACAATCCGCAGGATGGGGATAGACTCAACTAAAATTCGCCATAGCAACACCTCCTTCAAAGGAGTGATGCCAGCCCATATGCCCATTGTACGGGCTCCTCATCGCTAGAAGTTGTGTTCGGTTCATCCGACAACTTCCGTCGCTAAAAGTTAGTCTTCCATGTCGCCCCATTTAAAAGTAGCCATCAAGCACTATTGGGACGCTAAGCTTTACCGCTTTAACGCAATACCGCATTATGCATCTCTTACACTTAAAATGCCCGGTCCACGCGGCATCATCTCATTAAAAGGAGTATTATGTTACTCGAGCACGTAAGAACGTGAGACTGCCTTGACAGCCTCACACCAATCCGCCCCGCTAATCAAAGCACTGAATAGGTAATTCAACCCCGGACACGGCTAGACGAGTCCGGCGCTTACTAGCGCACACCCCGCATAAGGGGCTGCACGCATGTACAACAAGAGACAATAAAGCTCAATTTTATTCACTTCTTCAATCGCATCGCTTTTTAATATAAAGTACATTTTTCGCACGATCTTTTTTTCTTTAAACTAAGTTCCTCTCTTTACAGATGAACAACGTGCTACACCCGCCCGTGATACGGCAAAACGGAGACACAGCGCAGACGCAGAGGGACCCGCTGTAAGGATTCTTTTCAGATTAAGACCTCGCAGAAACCATTTTTACTGTCTCTTGTTGATATACATCCCCGGTTTCTTCTGTAACCGAGGAGGAGGTGGCGTTTTGGCATTGGCCGCACAGAATTTTTTTGCTGCACTCGACACCAGGGCTTAGGGCATTATTCTGCCTGCTTTTATAAAGACCGAATACCTTAGGGAGTGTTCGCGCCTCGAGTTAGGCCTTATATGCATCAGCTCGAATCATGTCTTTGGTCAAATGTTGGGTTTGCCGGCCCTGTGTTTTGCTGCCTTACGCCCGCTCTATCGCTAACGCAGCACCGTAAGAACTACAGCGATTGCCCCCGGTTCGCCAAAGCGAGCACCTCAAGAGAGAAAGCCAAAACTGGTGTCATGATATAGCGAGACTAGTCAACCACTCGATGACCCACCGGAATGTTTAGAATTCTCCGATTAACGAACGACCGCTTTTCGGTCAGCACATACGCACCCCAAATTCGGGAGAGTGCGGTGCCCTGAGGCTATATAGTAGCCCCACCTCGAACTCATATGGCTAAGTGAAAGTGATAAAGCATTATAGTCCGGTTGCCTAGTTTGCTACGCTACCACCTCCTTAATAGGACCAAGACGTTGATTAAGTGTGAAAAGCGCTTTTTGTAAACACCCCGCACTATGCGTGCGGGCTGAAAGCCAAGGACTGCCATCTTTCAAAGTTATATATACATATACATCAACGGCCGACAGGAGTAGTTTACTACTTGAACGCACAAGTATAAAAAGCTCTTATATTATATTGAAACATTGTTTTCACAAATCATACATGTCATTTAAACATAATATCCTTCGAGCAATCGTGGTCTCTATTAAACGAGCACCCGCAGACTTCCTCAAAATAGTGCTCGGCGGTACTCGGCTTCGTCTCAATCTTGGGATGCAACGTCGGTGGCCTTCATCTCCGCCCAAGATGTCTTGACACGGGCCGAGCCATCTGCGCGCCCTCAATACACGCCGACCGCTCCATTGCGCCGACACGCTGTACCGCATCAAGGAACCGCTGCACTAAACCAAAATAACTCTTCGGTGGGGTCCGCCGCCACAAATGAGTCATGACATGCCTCATGGCAAGTCCGGATAATCGATTCAGCTCGCCCATTCGCAAACCGATCGGTCAACGGAAGAGGACGCCCGACCATGGAATTGCGACCAATATAGATCTTCCTTCAGGCCCTTCTCCGCCTTGGAAGTGCTCAATCGCATCCGCAAGACTCGCCGCTAAGTCCAGATAAGCATCCTCCGAACTCCACAACTTGTCCAATTGAGCATACTGGATCCAGATATTTCTCCGCAGCGTAAACGGTTTTCCAGCCGTAATAGCACCCGCCCGACTCAGCTCCACCTTGGCAGCTCTCAAAGCGGAACGAGCATCCTTGATTCGGCGGTGGCCTTTTCAGCCCTCTTGCTCCACTTGACGTTTTTTTCAAGAACCTCGCAGCGGTCGGTAGTATTCTTCAACTTTATGACCATATCGGCCATTTCCTCTTTGCTTCGGCAAAGGAGCAGCCCGCTCGCTTTTAGCTCTTCGCCGCCTCTTAAAGCGGTCGCATTACTACTTCGCTTGCTTTTAGCTCGGGCGAAGTTCCGCCGCAGCTCCTCCACGCAGCGGCACCACCTGCATTAAGCATACAAGCAGTAAGGCATGGGCGCAAGCTACCTTACCGGTGTCCGCGAGAAGTCGATACCTTGTGACTCATCAAACCGCTTATTGACCAGCGATGTCCGTGATCCGCCTCGTCAAGTTGCCGCTTTAGTTCGGCAAATTCATCATCCGGCTGGTTACCGGACGCCCGCCACCTATTTAGGAGCGGCGCAATGTTATAATCGAGATTATGATCCTCGCACGCTGTCAATTTTGACAACATACCGAGTCTCGTGGGCTACTATCTATACAGGCGCATTCTATATGCATAAGCGCTGAAGGTACATCATTTTTTGCGATTTCAAACCCGTCACAAGAACTTCGACGGCTTCATGCAATCCGCTCTTTATGGATGCAATTCTTTCAATCACCGCACCCATTAGAGCACGGTGATCTTCGAGATAGCCGCCGCCCGAGCAGATCCTTCAGCTCCTCCGACCGACGCCAGTTGGCGCGGACCTTCCGCCCCGCCGACTGGGAAACCTCCACGACGACACCTCAGGGCGTCCGCCTCACATGAAGGTGCGACAGGTGGAGGCGTTTCACCTCGATCATCTCCGAAGAAGATCCTCAAGACGAGCTCACGAGAAGGGCTGAGATCCGAACTACAAGGTACAATTTCGGTCATCTCGAAATAAATACAGGATGTTCCTTATTTACAAGACCCTTCTTTTTACTTACGGCTCATTGGAGGGATGATCCCCTTGGGGAAATAGTGCGGCTGGGTTACTTCTCAGCGCCGGACTCTCGATGAAGATTCCTTTCCTCTTTGAGGCCTTGACCTCCGGATCTTCCAAGCGGTCCTCTTCTCTCCTCGGAAGATGGGACTTTTAACCCTCCTTCCTTGATAGCCTCCTTCAGAGAGGCAGTTGCTTCCCCGCCCCCCTTCGCTTTCTTCAAAAGGCGCGCCTTCAACATCTTGGTCAGCATGGGATCCGGCGTGGTCTCCGGGAGGGAGCCGACACCTTATTAACTTTGCCTTGGCTATCCACTCCTGTTCAAGAAATGGCTCCTTTAAAGGGCATATATATGATTAATGAATGAACAGCTTGTCCGTTACATGACTACTTACTTGAGTATCCAGGCGATTGCAGCTTAGCCTCTGATCCTCGGTCAGTCCGGACACTTCTCTTGTGATCCAAGAACAGTTTATACATCTCCATGGGTGTCGTACCCACAAAATGATGGAGAGCTCGTGGTCCCTCCGGATTGAATTCCCACAGACGAAGGGGGCGACGTTTGCAGGGCAGAAGGCGCCGAATCAACATAACCTACGCCACTACGACTAGATTGATCTCTCTTTCTTGGAGGTCTCGAATACGGCCCTGCAACAGAGGAACGTCCTTGTACGGCCCCTACCAAGCCCCTTGTTGACCCATGACGCCACCGCTGTGGTGGACTCCGAGCGAAGGCGTGAAGCGCCACCCATTTGGTGCCCCGGGAGCGGTAATATAAAACCACTCCGCTGCCACAAACCAAGCTCCTCTTGAAAAGAGCCCTCGGCCACGGAGCATCAAGACACTTGCTTATGACCGCCCCTCCGACTCTGCTTGTCGCCTCGATCATCTTTGGCTCCACCTTGAAGGTCTTGAGCCACAATCCAAAGTGAGGGGTAATATGGAGGAAGGCCTCACATACGACAATGAATGACGAGATATGGAGGATGGACTCGGATTCAAGTCATGGAAATCCAGCCCATAATAAAACATGAGCCCTCGCGACAAAGGGATCCGTCGGGAAGCCTAAACCCCAAGGAAGTGTGACACGAACACCACGCCTCGCCGGGCTCGAGTGGGAATGACCTGCCCTAGAGCAGGCAGCCTATGCGAAATCTCGCGGTTAGATACTGGCGCCTCGCAGCTTTAGCACATCTTCTTACGTGACGGAAGAAGACATCCATCGCCAAGTTGGTCGGAGCCGGGCATCGTCGAAGGTCCAAGCGCCTAAATCAAGCTTTGGGGTTAGAACTCAAGCACGAGGCGAACTCGATGGAGGGTGTAGAAAAGAAGAGGGCCTTGGTCTCATTATAAAGAGATTGAATACCAAGAGCCCTCCCCGTGGTCGATTAGGACTCGCCTTCGATAGAGGGGGCGTGCCCACGGGCACGGTTGGGTTACCCACGTCCGTATTGATGGGAATCCCGGAATAAGGGGGGACGATCTATGCTTTGATAAGACGTGCCAGGGAAACCGCCTCGCTAAACGCGCTGAGGTGGAACAGTAAAAAATGATTCATATAAAGACCTGGCCGTGGTGTGATGTCACGCCGCGGAATACATCAGCAGATCTGTGCAAAAGTTATTCTCTCTACGGTAGTATGTGGAACTTGTTTTGCAGAGCTGGACACTATCCTTGTGTTCAAAACCTTCTATGAAGTATTCGGGGGAGGAACCCGCCTTGCAATGCCGAAGACAATATGCGCGCCGGACTCGTCGTCATTGAAGCCTGGTTCAGGGGCTATTGAGGGAGTCCTGGACTAGGGGGTGTCCGGATAGCCGAACTATCATCGCGGCCGGACTCCAAGACTATGAAGATACAAGATTGAAGACTTCGTCCCGTGTCCGGATGGGACTTTCCTTGGCGTGGAAGGCAAGCTTGGCGATACAGATATGTAGATCTCCTACCTTTGTAACCGACTCTGTGTAACCCTAACCTATCCGGTGTCTATATAAACCGGAGGGTTTTAGTCCGTAGGATGAACAACAATCATACCATAGGCTAGCTTCTAGGGTTTAGCCTCCTTGATCTCGTGGTAGATCTACTCTTGTACTACCCATATCATCAATATTAATCAAGCAGGAGTAGGGTATTACCTCCATTGAGAGGGCCCGAACCTGGGTAAAAACATCGTGTCCCTTGTCTCCTGTTACCATCCGCCTAGACGCACAGTTCGGGACCCCCTACCCGAGATCCGCCGGTTTTGACACCGACAACATGTATGAGCACAATCAACAAATATGGAGGTGTTGGTGTACCAAAGCTCGATGTCGAGGCATGAGTGGAAGACCGAAGGTTCATCCAATAAGTGCGAGCGCTCCTCAATGTGAAGGTCCATAGAGCCAATCTCAAATGTCGCTCCTCCATCCAATAAATGTAACATGTACACAACAAGAAGGAAACAACAATCAAAAAGTGACCCATCCAATATGCGTATTTGAGGATGGCTCAAAGAGAAGGAGTTCACCTTTATAAGAATGTCGAAAATGTTGGTGTCGCACATCGTGTATGCCTTCACATAACCAATATGTCTCATGACGGTAATGCCTTGTGAAACCTTCAAAATGAAAGAACATGGCAAACACTCGGAAAAACAAATGAGGTTAGCGGAAAGGCAAAACCTATCATTCGTGTGGTAAGATACCCAACAAGTGTATGCATCATGCTCATCATAAGAAAGTACAAGGGAGAATTTCATAGTATGGAGGCATATGATGCGAGAACAACCAAATACAATAGGCTCAAGTAAACAAGCATGCATCACACGTGAAGTGTCCAAGTCTCCAAGATCATGAAGCATAGAGCCAACTATTGGAGGCAAGTGACAATAAACAAGATATATCATGTGAGAGGCATGAACATATATGTCATCAACCCACGAAAGCAAGTGATAGTGGAACATGGGTGATGCAACATAGCAAGCAATCATAGCGATCAAGTCAAGCGAGCTAGTAGTGCGAAGATGCAACGTACTAGAAGGAATCATGGCAAGCATGTCATGTGTGCAAATAGTGGGCATGAGTAAATCACATGACATAGCACAAACATGAAAGCAAGATATGAGGACAATAGCATGAATGTATTGGTGAGGAGCCATATGTAAATAGCATTGGGTCATTGTAACGCCCCGGACACACCCGCCGGTGGTCGTTACTCCTGGCGGGATCTAGACTGGCCCCACAGATCAATACTAGTCTTTTCACAAGACTTTGTCCTCACTGCGCGCACTGGAGCAACTTCGGTCGGTCACCCATCGACACTACTCCAAGCTGAGCACGCTTAACTTTGAAGTTACGTCGAATGGGCTCCGGAAAAGAAGGAATTCCTTATTGATATGAGTAGTCTATCATCCCTAATAAGCCGGGCTATCACATACACGCCCACTCGGAGGAACCGACGTCCTCGTCGGGCCACGTGAATGTTCCTCTGGCACAAACGTCTGTGCTTCCAGTCCGTACATGTGCCATGTCGGGTGCCACGACGGGTCACAAACGTCAAGAACAACATGACCACGCACCTGTCCGCAACCATCCGTAACCGCGAGGGTCGGCTCGATACCAACTTGTAACGCCTCGACACACCCGCCGGTGGTCGTTACTCTGGCGCGGATCTAGACTGGCCCCACAGATCAATACTAGTCTTTTCTGCGACTTTGTCCTCACTGCGTGCGCACTCGGGAGCAATCTTCCCGGTCGGTCACCCATCCTGACACTACTCCAAGCTGAGCACGCTTAACTTTGGAGTTCTGTCCGAATGGGCTCCCGGAAAAGAAGGTGGGTAGAGCCGGGAGACGAGTACGTGAACGAGGAACCTGTTGAGAACGCTTACGAGGATCAAGCTTTCGACAACTCTGAGAACATTGCAGGCAAGATGACCATACCCTCGAAATCACTTCTATCTTTGCTATGCTAGTTGCTCGCTCTTTTGCTATGCCTATGCTGCGATGCCTACCACTTGCTATATCATGCCACCCATATTGCCATGTCAGCCCCTAACCATCCTTTTCCTAGCAAACCGTTGATTGGCTATGTTACCGCTCTGCTCAGCCCTCTTATAGCGTTGCTAGCTAGTTGCAGGTGAAGCTGAAGTTTGTTCCTTGTTGGAACATGGAGATGTTGTTCCTTGTTGGAACATGTTTACTTGTTGGGGCTATCACAATATATATATATCTGCTATAATTAATACATCTATATACTTGGTAAAGGGTGGAAGGCTCGGCCTTATGCAGTGTTTTGTTCCACTCTTGCCACCTAGTTTCCGTCATACCGGTGTTATGTTCCTTGATTTCGCGTTCCTTACGGTTGGGTGATTTATGGGACCCCTTGACAGTTCGCTTTGAATAAGACTCGCCCAAAGAAGGCCCAACTTTGGTTTTACCAGTTGCCACCTAAGCCTTTTCCCCGGGTTTCGCGAGCCCGAGGGTCATCTTTATTTTAACCCCCCGGACGGTGCTCCTTCGGTCTGGCCCAAACGAGTAGATCATGGGCCACCACGGGAAACTCGAGGCTTGGTTTTACTCGTAGGATGTCTCATCCGGATGTGCCCGAGAGCGAGATATGTGCAGCTCCTATCGGGATTTGTCGGCACAATCGGGCGGCTTTGCTGGTCTTGTTTTATTGCTGTCGAAATGTCTTGTAGTCCGGGATTCGAGATTGATCGGGTCTTCTCGGTAGAAGGAATATCCTTCGTTGACCGTGAGAGCTTATAATGGGCTAAGTTGGGACACCCTGCAGGTAATATCTTCAAAGCCGTGCCCGCGGTTATGAGGCGATGGGAATTTGTTAATGTCGGTTGTAGAAAACCCAAAGTTTGACCTCAATTAAAATACACATCAACCGCGTGTGTAACCGTGATGGTCTCTTTTCGGCGGAGTCCGGAAGTGAACACAGTGTTGGAGTTATGTCGACGTAAGTAGTTCAGATCACTTCTTGATCGCTACTAGTTTCACGCACCGTGCTTCGCTCCTCTTCTCGCTCTCTTTTGCGATGTAGCCACCATATATGCTAGTCGCTTGCTGCAGCTCCACTTTACTACTCTGTCCTTCCCTGTAAGCTTAAATAGTCTTGATCTCGCGGGTGTGAGATTCTTTGAGTCCCCGTGACTCACAGATACTTCCAAAACAGTTGCGAGGTTCCGACGAGGCCGGTGCAGGTGACTCAACCGAGCTCAAGTGGGAGTTCGACGAGGCGTGGCGTTACTATGTGTCTTTTCCTGATGATCAGTAGTGGTGCCCAGTTGTGTCGATCGGGATCTGTGTAGCATTTGGGGTATCTTCTTTTATTTTGGTTCAGTGGCGGACCTTGAGTGTACTCGAATGATGGATGTTTATTTATGTCTTGTGTGAAGTGGCTAATCGTAAGCCAACTATGTATCTCTTTCCTTATTTATTACATGGGTTGTGTGAAGATTACCTCACTTGCGACATTGCTTTCAATGCGGTTATGCCTCTAAGTCGTGCCTCGACACGTGGGAGATATAGCCGCATCGGGGGCGTTATAGTCATCATGGCTCTCCCAACACAACAAGCATCAATAGCATGGGGCACAAAGAAATCATGACAATAGCTACTAGGATCTTGATGTAGGGCGGAGCCCTAGTCGGAGATCTTTCACGTTTGGAGGGGATCCTACGAGGAGAACACGACGAACAAGCGGAAGAACACAAGAACAAACACACAAGAGGAACACTAAACCGACAAGTCTCGATCACACAAGGGCTAGATCACCGAACACATAAGGTAGCACAATATTCAAAATCAACAAAGGAAAGATACACGAGTAGCCGGTCTTCTCCGTGAGGAGGTCTTGATGGGGTCCACCCTAGAAGGGGGTCTTGAATCCTCTTGGAAGGATCTTCTCCGAGGAGGCGTGATCTCCGAGGAGAAGGTAACCAAGTGGATGAGCAAAGCTATCACACAAATATGAGCTAATACTTTGCTAACCCTAACGAGGAGGAGGAGGTGGAGGTCTATTATAGTCTTAGTGCAAATGGGGGCGAAGTGAACGGGTACATGGGCTCCAGCCCGCGATCGCGGTCACACAGGTGTCGGACGTCCGGAAGGCGTCGGACGTCCAGGGCTTCGGGACGGTCCGGACGTCTGGAGGCTGTCGGACGTCCATAAATCCGGCTCGGGTGCAGGTCGGTCGGTCGTCCGGAGGCTTCGGTCTTCCGTAGATTTGGCTCTGATCGGTGTGCGCCGGTCGTCCGGAGAAGACCGGTCGTCCGGGGCTTCGGGAAGGCCCGGACGTCCGTGGATCGTCGGACGTCCGTAGATCCGGTTCGGGTGCCCAGCTGCCGGACGTCCGGAGGGCGTCGGTCGTCCGTGGCCTGGGAGTCGTCGGACGTCCGGACTTGGTCGGACGTTCGATGCCTGTAGCTTCAGCAGCTTTTCTTCTTCTTCTTCAACATGCTTGGGGTCCTCGTCGTCTTGGCTCTTGCAAGTAGTTGTTCCTTGGCTCATCTCCATGTACCTGATTACACATAGAGTTTCCGAATGAGGTAGTAACCATGTATCGTGCATAGGAAGAGGGAGTTCGGAGAGGAGCGAGTTCACCTTATCTTCGATAGCCTTAGCTCGGGCTCGAGTCATGGGTCCACGTGGTGATGAGGAAGATGTAGGTGCGTCCATGGGGATGAGTGAGGGATGCTCCGCATCATCTCCCCCGTGAGAGAGATCCGACCTCGGATCAAAAGCTTCATCTCCATGGTATGGTGCGAGGTCCTTGACGTTGAAGATGTCGCTCACATTGTACTTGTCTCGAGGTAGGTCGATCTTGTAGGCGTTGTCGTTGTAGCGTGCTAGCACCTTGAAAGGTCCATCGGCTCGAGGGACAAGCTTGGACTTGTGTTCTTTGGGGAAGCGGTCCTTGCGAAGGTGTAGCCACACTAGATCACCAATGTTGAAGACCATGGATTGCTTGTTGACGTTGAGCTAGGTCGCTAGTCGTTGTACTTGGCGCTCGATGGTTTGTCTTGTATCCTCATGCATCTTCTTGATGTAGCTTGCCCGTGCACTCGCATCCATGTTGGTGCGCTCTTGTAGAGGAAGAGGTAGAATGTCCAATGGGGACAACGGGTTGAAGCCGTAGACAACCTCGAAGGGGGACTTGCCGGTAGTCGAATGTCTTGCATGGTTGTAGGCGTACTCAGCGATGGGTAGTGTAACGCCCAGATAATCATGCTACAGTAATCTCACGTTGATGGTGCCACGTCACCTCTGTCACTGTAGTTAATCACGGGGTTAATTCAAAACTGTTTCGAAATTCAAATTCAAATTTATGATAGCAATAAAAGTTTTCAAAGATTAAAACTAAATTGTTCGGGGGTTGCCAAATATTGCATCGGTAATTATGGTGAAGTAAACACATTTTTATAAAATGTCTAAGTAATTTAAAATGAGTTAAAACAGAAAAGAAAATAAATAAAAACAAAACAGAAAAAACTAAAAACCTAAAACTATCAAAAAATGGGGGAGAAGAGAAACCCCCACCTGTTGGGCCAACCGGCCCAGCTGGCCACCAGGTCGGCCCACCCCGCACCCCCATAAGCCACCCCCCCCCCCCACTTCCCCTCGGTCCAACCCACGCCCCCCCCCCACCGACACTTCCCCCTCCCGAAAATATCTCTCCCTCTCCCCGATTGGATCGGGATCGAGGGAGACCACCGTCGCCGCCGCCGCCTAAATCGCCGCCGCCAACGCCGTCCCGTCCTCCTCCTCGCGGTCCTCCCCGACCGTCGTCAAGCCCTCGCCCCATCCCTACTCCCCCGTGAGCTCCTCCTCTCCCTTCTCCGTCACCGCCGTATCCCCCCCCCCCGTTCGCCGTTGCCGCCCCGCCGTGGGCCGCACGCGCTGGCATGCGCCCCTGCGTCTTGACGCGCGCCCAGGCCACCATGGACCTCGCGCCCGTGGTGCCCTCTTCCCCGCCTCTCCTTCCTCACCACACTCCCCTCGACGCGCCACGCCACCGGACCGTCCCGCCCCGCCTCTCCTTTCCCGACCGGCTCCACCACGGACCCCGACAAGCTTCACGCGCCCGCACGCGCTTCAAGCGCCATGACCGCCCATGGGCGCACCAGCGCCTCCCTCTCTCCCTCTGTCCCCGCCCCTTGCTCGTGCTCCGCCGTGCCCCCTGCTCACCCGTTCACGCGCCTCCCTGTCTTTGCTCTTGCCGCCCTCAGTTCCTTTCAAGGCGTCGTGAGCTGGCGGCCACGCCAGCGGCTCGCCACGCCTGTGGCTGGTGCCTCCCCGGTCGTCTGGGCACTACGCCTAGTCGGGCGCCGACACCCAGCACTAAAACCCGCGCCCCTGGCCGAATGACAGTGGGGCCCACCCGTAGCGTTTTAAAAAAAAAGGAATTAAAAAATATATTAAATAAATAAATAAATAATAACTAAAATAATTAAAATATTAATTAATTAATTAATTAAGTAATTAATTAAGTTAATTAATCTGATTAGATTAACCTAATCACTAATCGATTAACTAATCTGTAATTAAACTAAGCAGAGAATGGCAGGTGGGTCCCTTTGGACCCACACGTCGAGTTGACCAGTCAATGGTCAGCGTTGATCGCTTGACATCACCACGATGTCATGCCGACGTCAACATTACTAATACGGATAATGTTGGATTAAATAATTAATTAAATTCCGAAATTAATAAAATCTTTAAAAATCATATCTTTTAATCCGTAACTTCGGATTAAAATATTTTCAACATGAAAGTTGCTCGAGCAGCGTGATGAATCCGGATAAGCGGCCCGTTAAATCCGCCACACACCCTAACCTATCGAACTCGCAACTTTCCCCTCGGCTCCTCCGCTAGAAAACACGAAACAGGGATATTTTCCGGATGTTTCCCCCATAACCGGTACCACCTCATACCATGTTAGGGCACGCCTAGCATCGTTACTGTCTTGTCATGCATCGATATGCATCTGTTTACATAGTATTCATTGTTTCTTCCCCTCTTCTCTTGGTAGACTATGAGACCGACGCTGCTGCTGCCCAGTTCGACTACGGAGTTGGCGACCCTCTCTCTTGCGAGCAACCAGGCAAGCCCCCCCCTTGATCACAGATATCGCCTATTCTACTCTATCTGCTTGCATTAGAGTAGTGTAGCATATTCTTGCTACGTTATACCTATCCCGATGCATAGCTTTGTCCTTGTTACTCTTGTTGTTACCTTTACGCAATCCTATATGCTTAGTATAGGATGCTAGTATTTTCATCTGTGGCCCTACATTCTTGTCCGTCTGCTGTGCTATACTATCGGGCCATGATCACTCGGGAGGTGATCACGGGTATATACTATATACTTATACATGATACATGTGGAGACTAAAGTCGGGTCGGTGGTGGAGCACCATGAGTGGATCTTTGTGGCGGAGCGACAGGCAGGTTGAGACCGCCTAGGAGAGAGGTGGGCTGGCCTGTTCGGCGTTCGCGGATACTTAACACGCTTAACGAGATCTTGGTATTTGATCTGAGTTGGCTACGGGCCTATACGCACTAACCAACACGTGGGAAAGATATGGGCACTCGGCGTCGTGGTATCGGCCGAAACACCGTGACGTCGGCGATCGGCGGGCTTGCCGAATTGACTGGAGCGCCACTAGGCTAGGTCTGCTTTGGCCGCCCTGCATAGCGTCTGAGTGTGTTGGGGTGATGGGCCCAGACCCTGGCGCCTAGGTTTAGACCGGCGTCTTGACCTCTCTGTTGAGCCTAGGTGGGGCTGCGGCGTGTTGATCTTCCGGCGGGCATGACCCAGAAAGTGTGTCGGCCAAATGGGATCAAGTGTGTTGGGTTATGTGGTGCACCCTGCAGTGAAGTTAATCTATTGAATAGCCGTGATCTTGATAACAGGGCGACTTGGAGTTGTACCTTGACCTTATGACAACTAGAACCGGATACTTAATAAAACACACCCTTCCAAGTGCGGATACAACCGGTGGTCGCTTCTCTCAGGGATACGAGGAGGGGATCGCCGGGTAGGATTATGCTATACGATGCTACTTGGAGGACTTCAACCTACCCTCTTCTACCTGTTGCAAGACGAAGGTGACGAAGCATAGTCTTTGATAAGACTAGCTATCCCCCCTTATACGGCATTCTGCGATTCAGTCCTTGATATGGCCCTTTACACATATATCCATGCATATGTAGTGTAGCTCCTTGCTTGCAGTACTTTGGATGAGTACTCACGGTTGCCTTGTTCCCCTTTTCCCCTATCTCTACTCGGTTGCTGCAACAGACGATGGAGCCCAGGGCGAGACGCCACCGTCAATGATGACTACTACACGGGCGCCTACTACTACGTGCAGCCGCGGACGGCGACCGAGGAGTAGTTAGGAGGATCGAGGCGGGAGGCCTGCGCCTCTTCGATCTGTATCCCGGTTTGTGCTAGCCTTCTTAAGGCAAACTTGTTTAACTTATGTCTATACTCAGATATTGTTGCTTCCGCTGACTAAATCGTGATCGAGCACTTGTATTCGAGCCCTCAAGGCCCCGGCTTGTATTATGATGCTTGTATGACTTATTTTATTTTTAGAGTTGTGTTGTGATATCTTCCGTGAGTCCTCGATCTTGATCGTACACGTTTGCGTGTATGATTAGTGTCTGATTGAATCGAGGCGTCACAAGTTGGTATCGAGCTGACTTTGCTGTAGGAATCCCCTTTCCAACTCCTTGGCGAAGTTGAGTCTAGACATTGCAAAACTTTTACTAACATGGTTGTGTGTCTTACGGGCTGCACGTCGCCATTGGGTGGTAGTAGGATCTTTTACTCCTCGACCTTTACTCGGGACTCTGAACTCTCTTCTACTCGGGTTAAACAAATTCTTGACTAACACTAGGATCCGTGACCACATTCACCCCAAAGTTGGATAAAGCCATAGTTATTCCTTGGAATTGTATTTTGATCAATTTCCACCTTGTCATTTGACTCCTTTGAAACATCTTTGTTTTGAGATGGAACCCACGAGGCAGGTCGTGCGCCACACGGCGGCCATTGGTGCCTCGGGATCACTGCGGTGCTAGCAGAGATGATGACCTATCTGGGTTATCGGCGGCACCTGAGTACACCGTCTTTGAGGAGTACCGGGACTTTAACCGAGGAAGCGATGCCGAGCCATCGTCCACCTCTACTCTCGGGAGTATGACTCCACTCTTGTCTTGCACACCACACATGGTGTTGGGGTGACTATCGATATGGCAGTCCACGATCTGCTTATGCTGCTCTAACACGTCTTCGTGGAAGTATCGGGAGTTGGACACCTCCCCTTGAGGCACATTGCTATTGCGTCGATGTTGGTGAGGAGGGTTACTACTGCTGCCTACTCCTTTGTCACGAGAGAGCCCTTCTACCATCGGAACTTTGTTACGCATCGCGATGGGCTGGATCGAGCTAACGAGCTCTTCGCCACGAGTTGTACACCACCGTCGGCACCTTTACCGTGCTCGCGCTGTTGCACCTTTGTCCGATCCGAGAGAGCTGCGCGTTCTGCGATCTACCCAGCCAGGACCGTGATGCCCTGGGGTGTCGGTTGGCGAGGTGGGAGGCTACTCTCCGCGCTTGGTCCTCTTACGCCACTTAGGCGTCGGGTTACGCACAGTATCCCGGCCCCAGGTCAGCGGCGTGGAGGACTATCCGCTGCCACACTACCAGCTTTAGACTCTGACTACCTCCGCGATGCAGCGTGGGGACTGATGTAGGCTTACTTGTTAGTGTTAGATGCATTCGCCATGAGAACTGCGTGCCGCCTATGATGTCTTAGTCTATGTCTTGAACTCGTGTGCGAACTCTATGCATGATCCCTTTTGTATGATATGCCGACTACTATGTAGTTTCTATCGTGTTGCTTTCATTATGCATGTTTCATCATGAATGATTCTTGTCTTTGCAAAATTTCTCAAATCTTTGAACTACCCTGTTATATTAGCGGGATGGTTAGACCAGCTGGTCGTGGTCGTGGTGGCAACTTCCCACCACCGCTTTGAGTACATGGCTGGTATGATCCAACAACTTGAGATGAATCGCCAGTTCATGGAGAACATGATGGCTCAGTTTCCTCGCCCCAATATGGACCAGCAGCCAAACACAGTAACTCTGCAGGATTTCATGCGCCTAAACCCAAGTGTGTACCGCAGCTCAACCCAGCCTGGATCTTGATGGTCGGCTCCGTGACATCACCTATGAGATGGAGTCTGGCGATGTAGCCCTGCCAGCTATGTCACCTTTGCTTCCTTCTTCTGAAGGGACCGCAGCTCAATGGTGGGACAGCCACCGGCATACTCGGCCATTTGGAACAATCATCACTGGCCGGACTTCCAAGCTGCTTTCCGTGCCGCTTCATCCCTCAAGGAGTCATGGACGGAAGAAGCGTGAGTTCATAACCTCACCCAAGGCAACAAGGCATTGAAGCTTATCGGCGGGAGTTCTGGACTTGTCTCGCTATCTTTGAAGAGGACATTGCAAGCGATGCCTTGAGACAGGAGAAGTTCCGTGGCGGCCTTCAAGCGACATCAAGCTCGCACTTCTAGTGCACGACTTTGCTGATTTCGCCACCTTGGTGAACAAAGCTATCAATGTCGAAACTGGTCTGCGCAGGAATACAGAGCTCTAACAGCATAACCGTGACACGGGCTCATCTTGAGCCCGTCCTCGCATGAGCGTAAGATATGGATTCCCAACGGCATGTACCAGCCAAATGCACTGCCCCAAGGCAAGCTATCTTTGCACCTCGTCGCCTACTCCAACTAGGCAGCCAAAGCTTCCAGCTCCACCACCCCAAGCTCTGTTCCCTCCCAATAATGGCTTGTGCTTGGTGTGGTCAACGAGGCACCGTGCTAGAGAATGCAACCAGAACCAGAATCAGCTGGCCCTTCCAGCGACTGGCCGTGTGTCACGCCCAATATGCGACCCTATCCAAAAGGAACTCGACGGTCCCACCAAGGATAGACCCGTATATTGAAACGCTTTTGCAAGGTGGATATCATTACATCAACATTACATAATAGTGGGGATACATACATAAGGCACAAATGCCACAAGAATACATCAACATCATATACAAGAGATCAACATCCGACTACGGATAGAACATAAACAGAAACTCAAACAATATCCACCCTGCTAGCCCAGGCTACCGACCTGGAACCTATCCCCTGATCGAAGAAGCAGAAGAAGAACTCCAATACAAGCAAACATCGCTCTCGCGTCATGATCATCGCAAACCTGTACCTGCAACTGGTGGTGTAGTAATCTGTGAGCCACGAGGACTCAGCAATCCCATTACCATGGGTATCAAGACTAGCAAAGCTTAAAGGGGAAGGAAGGGGTAAAGTGGTGAGGTTGCAGCAGCGACTAAGCATAATATGGTGGCTAACATACGCAAATGAGGCGAGAAGAGAAACAGCGGGCGGTCGTCAACTAGTAATGATCAAGAAGTGATCACGAACTCCTACTTACGTCGAGACATAACCCGAAACCGTGTTCCCCTCTCGATCAACCCGAAAAGAGACACTCACGATTCACGCTGCGGTTGGTGTATTTTAGAAGAGTTTACTTCAAGTTTACTACAACCGGATATCAACAAATTCCCATCGCCACACAACCACGGGCACGGCTCTCGAAAGTTTATACCTGCGGGGTGTCCCAACAGCCCATGATAAGCTCTCGCGATCAGCGAAGGATATTCCTTCTCCCGGGAAGACCCGATCGGTCTCGGAATCCGGCTACAAGATATTCGATAGCAATAAAACAAGACCAGCAAAGCCGCCCGATGTGCCGACAAATCCCGATAGGAGTCGACGTACCTCGTTCTCGGGGCACACCGGATAGGTCAGCCTCGAGTAAAACCAGCCCTCGAGTTGCCCGTGGTGGCCTGCAGTCTGCCGTTTGGACCAACACTCGAAGGAGCAGCGGCCGGGGGCTAAAATAAAGATGACCCTCGGGCTCAAAACCCAAGGGAAAAAGGGCATAGGTGAGGCAAATGGTAAAACCAATGTTGGGCCTTGCTGGAGGAGTCTTATTCAAAGCGAACTGTCAAGGGGGTCCCATAAATCACCCGACCGCGTTAGGGACGCAAAATCCGGGAACATAATATGATGAGGACATCAATACCATTGTTACACCCACAGCCCCTGCTGCTATACATACTGGACCAATTACTAGAGCTCGCGCACGCCAATTGAATTATCAGGTACTTTCGTTTCTTGGTAACGATTCCAATGTTCATGAGAATATGATGCTGCCTAAATTGGATACATTTGTTTTGCTTACAAATGAAGGGCCTACCATGGACAAGAAAGATGAACCTTGGAGCAAGTTCAAGCATGGAGATGTTGGCATGTGCAAGGGAACAAAACGGAGTTACAAGTGATGATTCAGGACTTTGAAGCCACCCTAATGAGTGCATGAGGCCTTGGACGAAATATACAAGATGCCACTTCATAATATTAGTCCATAGGCTATTCTAGGTGCTGCGTCACCTTATTATTGGGCCAGGCCCATGTAATTTCGAAATACTTAAGTATAGGCTGTTTTTAGAGTCCGTATGTGTGGGGAAACAAGAGTTAGGGTTGATTTGGACCCCTCCACCAAGGGCCACGAAATTCCCCCTCTTCCTCCATATATACAGCCCTTAGGGCACCGTTTAGACCTTGGGTTTTGTTTAGATTAAAAGTTCACCATAGCTGCAACCCGGCGTGCCGTTTGTGTTCAGCGACCGGACAAAGCGTCACAGAACCCCACCTTGATCAATAAAGGTTTCATCTTATATTCGCAATATCCAGATTGCAATCTCAATTTCTTGCTTGTTCTTCGTTTGCTCGCGGAAGCAGGCCCTCGTGGTCGAGTTGATCGTGCTCGGCGTGGTCAATAACCCTCGGAAGTTGGTTTAGCGATTGCTAAGGTGCGACGTCTCGCACGTTAAGTAGTCGGATCGTCAAGGTCGACTCCCACGAAGCGATAGCCACCATCTCATCGAAACATCGGGACACCTTTGCCTCTATCAAGTGGTATCAGATTTCCAGTTGCTCGGTGAGATTTTACAGATTTTCGTAGATTAGATCGAATCTGTTCTTCATACCTAAAGTCCACGAAAAAGCCACAAAAAAATAGGGTTAGTTCATCATATCCGAACCAATCTGAGCCTTTGCATAATCTTTTTAGGGTTTTGCTTTGTTGAATTTGCGGTTGCATCGTCGTGTCAAGTTGCTGGTCTTAGAGTCTAGTCTTTTAGAGTTTCGAGTTCTGATCATAAGTTGTCACGCCGCCGCCACACCATCATCATCGCCTTGCCATCTACCACCATTGCTTATCCGCCACCGCTCTGAATCCGTATCCATATACCACCACCAATCCGTATCCATATACCACCACCGCTGCCATATACCACCACCATATATCCACCAGCAATCCGAGTTCCTTGCATATTAGGGTTGTTTTGAGATCCATCTAGTTTCGATTCGTGTTTCCTTGCGGAGTAGGTTTGGAAAAAAAAAGTCTGAAACCACCCTCCGTTTAGGCCAAAATTTTCAGCGCACTTGTCGAAAAAATTTCGGCTATCCTATTTTAGGTGTTTCTAAGTGGATTGAGGCGATCGCCGTTATAGAAAGTTTTTTGACCCGTTTCAGTTTTTGGGTCGGGCGATCGAAAAAAAATTGGTCGAAAAATTTCGTGCCCATCCTGCGGTTTGACACAGGAAGAGTTTTGAGACACTCGCCATTATAGTGATTTTTCGCAAAAAAAAAAAGCAGCAAAAAAAAAAAAAAAAAAAAAAGCGAAAAAAAATTCAGTGTGTTTTCCGTTGTTTCCGTGCAGCGCCGTGATTTTGTTAGTGTTCTAGGCTCGCGTCTCTAGCACGGTCTAGCCTAGGACCAACCTGATACCGTCGTTGGCGTTTATTCAACTTTGCATCTCGAATTGATTATTGCTGACCCTTTTGCTACCATATTATAAGCCTTCCCAGCTCCACATACATCTACATCGTGCGTTTGACTCTCACAGTAATCGCTCTATCAAGCTTTGAGAGTTTTGACTACATCGGTTGCGATCACCGCTTTCTTCTTGGGTAAGAACTGGTAAGAATTTGAGATTTGCTTGACGGTTGTGATTGTCCATCACACCACCACCACCACTTCCTAGTAGTCAGTCGAATCATATTCTTGTGTGTTTCTATTGCTGCTAACCATGGCAGGATCACAAGCCGGCGTGGTGGCCGGGAGAACATGATAAACAAAGCGCTACATGATAAGTTTCAACAAATGATGAGTGGGCAGGTGGAAGATGTGCTAAATAGATTTGAAGAGGCCATGGAGAAGATAGATGGCATTGAGAAGGCGTTGAAACAAAGCTCGATAACAAGTTTAATGAATTGCTCGGCGTCTACCACCACCACCACCGGCTGCACCTAACGCACCTCTACTACAACAACAAGGACTACCTCCACATCGTGAAACAGCCCTCCGCCGAGCTTCCGTGTCCCTCTTGACTGGCCAAGCTCTTTGGTCTTCTTGTCGATATACGTGGCTCCTGCTGCTGCGGTGGGGAGGATGATTATGTGAGAGATTACGAGGATGAGGTTGATCAACATCGAACTACGTGCAACCACCAGCACCACAACCACCAGGTCGTCCACATGCAAATAATGGCAATGTTGGGCTCCCCTTCAGTGCGAGATCATGACCATCTCCCTAAACTGAAATTGAATATTCCACCATTTGAGGGTAGATATGTTCTGATATATATCTTACTTGGGAGTTAGAAATTGAACAACGATTTACATGTTTACAATATCCCGAGGAGAGGCGTGTTCTGCTCTTTGTTTGTGCTTTCACTAGCTTTGCATGTGTTTGGTGGTGCGAACATTGTAGATTATATCTGTTCCAGCTACTTGGGCTGCTTTGAAAACTGCTATGCGTACTCGTTGGGTTCCACCATATTATCAACGTGAATTACTTCAAAATTGCAGCGCTTAAGACAAGGAAAAATTCGGTGAAGAATATTATCGGGAATTACAAACTGGCTTGATTAGATGTGGTATTGTTGAGGAGAATGAAGCTATGCTTGCACGTTTTCTAGGTGGATTAAATAGAGATTCAGACCATTCTAGACTACAAGGATTATAATAATATCACTCGATTATTCCATCTTGCTTGTAAAGCTGAACGTGAAGTGCATGATCGGCAGGCCTTGGCGCGGACTAACTTTTCTGCAGGTCGACCTTCCTCATGGACACCACGTGCATCATCTACTTCCACACGTTCTCCTACACGGCACCTCCGTCGGCTGCCACCTCAACCGTGATACAAGAAAGCAGGCACAACCACCACTATCGCCAAGAGCACACTGCTAGGCCTACAGAGCTCTTCTTCTTCCATGGCGTCAACAGGGCACACAAGTGATATTATTTGTCGTCGTTGTAATGGAAGAGGACATTTTTGAGAGAATGCCAATCTCAGCGTGTCATGATTGCTCTTGAGGATGGTGGGTATGAGTCCGCTAGTGACTATGATGAAGAGACTTTGGCTCTTATTACACATGAAGAACACGGTGGAGATGATTCGATCATGAGGCGCAATACATGGCTGCTGAAGATCTTGGCAGGTATGAATGTTTAGTTGCTCAACGTGTTTTGAGTGTGCAGGTTACACAAGCTGAGCAAAATCAGAGGCATAACTTGTTCCATACAAAGGGAGTTGTGAAGGAGCGTTCTATTAGCGTCATCATAGATGGAGGAGCTGCAACAACTTGGCTAGCATGGATATGGTGGAGAAGCTTTCTCTCACCACAAGACCACATCCACATCCTTACTACATCCAATGGTTCAACAACAGCGGCAAGGTTAAGGTAACACGTCTTTGTTAGGTGTGTATTTTAGTATCTCTACATATGCTGATTATGTTGATTGTGATGTGGTACCTATGCAAGCATGTTCCTTATTACTTGGTAGACCATGGCAATTTGATAAAAATTCTGTACACCATGGTAGAAACAATCAGTATACTCTTGTTCACAAGGATAAAAATATTACTTTGCTTCCTATGACTCTGATTCCATTTTGAAAGATGATATTAATAGAGCTAATAAAGCAAAACAGGAGAAAATAAGAGTGAAAATCAGATTGTGGCAAAAGAATTTGAGCAACAAATGAAGCCTAATAATAAACCATCTAATGTTGCTTACGAAATTAAACTGAAAAGTGCATGTTTATTTGCCACCAAATCTGATATTGATGAGCTAGATTCTAGCAAATCTGTTTGCTATGCTTTTGTGTGCAAAGAGGCATTATTTTCATTCGAGGGCGTGCCTTCCTCTTTGCCCCTGCTGTCACTAACATTTTGGGGAGTTCACGGCGTCTTCCCACAAGGCGTGCCACCGGATTACCACCTATTCGAGGATTGAGCATCAAATTGACTTAATTCGGTGCATCGCTACCAACCGCGCACCATACCGTACCAATCCGGAGGAGGCGAAGGAGATTATCGTCAAGTACAGGAGCTGCTCGACAAAGGTTATATCTGTGAATCTCTTAGTCCTTGTGCTGTTCCTATTATACTAGTGCCTAAAAAGGATGGTGCGTCGGCGTATGTGTGTTGATTGTAGAGGCATTAATAATATTACTATTCGTTATCGTCATCCTATTCCTAGGCTAGATGATATGCTTGATGAATTGAGTGGCTCTACAATATTCTCCAAAGTTGATTTGCGTAGTGGATACCATCAAATTCGTATGAAATTGGGAGATGAATGGAAAACAGCATTTAAAACTAAGTTTGGATTATATGAGTGGTTAGTCATGCCTTTTGGGTTAACTAATGCACCTAGTACTTTCATGAGATTAATGAGCGAAGTTTACGTGTTTTCATTGGACGATTTGTGGTAGTTTACTTTGATGATATACTGATTTATAGCAAATCTTTGGAAGAACATTTGGAACATTCGTGCTGTTTTAATGCTCTCGTGATGCGTTTGTTTGGTAACCTTGGGAAGTGCACCTTTTGCACCGACCGAGTATCTTTTCTTGGCTATGTTGTTACTCCACAGGAATTGAAGTTGATAAAGCCAAGATTGAAGCTATTGAGAGTTGGCGCAGCCCAAAGCGGTCACACAAGTGAGGAGTTTTCTTGGACTCGCTGGTTTCTATAGGCGTTTTGTGAGAGACTTTAGCACCATTGCTGCACCTCTCAATGAGCTTACAAAGAAGGATGTGCCTTTTGTTTGGGGTACCATACGGGAAGAAGCCTTCACGGTATTGAAAGATAAGTTGACACATGCTCCTTTACTCCAACTTCCCGACTTTAATAAGACTTTTGAGCTTGAATGTGATGCTAGTGGAATTGGATTAGGAGGTGTGTTATTACAAGATGGCAAACCTGTTGCATACTTTTACGAAAAATTGAGTGGGCCTAGTCTGAACTATTCTACTTATGACAAAGAATTATATGCTCTTGTTAGGACTTTAGAGACATGGCAACATTATTTATGGCCCAAAGAATTTGTTATACATTCGATCATGAATCTTTGAAACATATTAAAAGTCAAGCTAAACTGAATCGTAGACATGCTAAATGGGTTGAATTCATTGAGACTTTCCCTTATGTCATTAAACACAAGAAGGGTAAAGAAAATGTTATTCTTGATGCTTTGTCTAAATCGCTATACTATGCTTTCACAACTTGACTTCAAAATATTTGGTTTGGAGACCATCAAAGATCAATATGTGCATGATGCTGATTTTAAAGATGTAATGCAGAATTGTAAAGAAGGAAGAACATGGAACAAGTTCGTTATTAATGATGGTTTTGTGTTCGTGCTAACAAGCTATGCATTCCTGCTAGCTCTGTTAAGTCTTTTGTTGTTGCAGGAGGCATGGAGGAGGATTAATGGGACACTTTGGCGTGAAGAAGGCGGAGGATATACTTGCTACACATTTCTTTTGGCCAAAGATGAGGCGGGATGTTGAGCGTTTTGTTGCTCGCTGCACTACATGTCAAAAATCTAAGTCACGACTCAATCCTCATGGTTTATATATGCCTTTGCTGTGCCTAGTGTTCCTTGGGAGGATATATCTATGGACTTTGTTTTAGGTTTACCTCGAACAAAGAAGGGAGGATAGCATATTTGTTGTCGTGGATAGATTCTCGAAAATGGCACACTTTATACCATGTCATAAAAGCGATGATCTTTGTTAATGTTGCTGATTTGTTCTTTCGTGAAATTATTCGCTTGCATGGTGTGCCAAATACTATTGTTTCAGATCGTGATCCTAAATTTCTTAGCCACTTTTGGAGATGTTTATGGGCTAAGTTGGGGACTAAACTGCTTTTAGTACTACTTGTCACCCCAAACCGATGGACAAACTGAAGTAGTCAATAGAACATTGTCTACTATGCTTAGGGCTGTTTTGAAGAATAATAAGAAAATGTGGGAAGAATGCTTGCCTCATATTGAATTTGCTTATAATCGTTCATTGCATTCTACTACTAAGATGTGCCCTTTTGAAATTGTGTATGGCTTCCTACCTCGTGCACCTATTGATTTGTTGCCTCTTCCATCTTGGAGAAGGTTAATTTTGATGCTAAAGAACGTGCTAAATTGATTTTAAAATGCATGAGTTAACTAAGGAAAACATTGAGCGTATGAATGCTAAATATAAACTTGTTGGGGATAAGGGTAGAAAACATGTTGTCTTTGCACTGGAGATCTTGTTTGGTTACATTTGCGTGAGATAGGTTTCCTAATTTGCGCAAATCAAAGCTAATGCCACGTCTTGATGGTCCATTTAAGGTGTTAGATAAAATAAATGATAATGCATATAAACTTGAGCTGCTGCAGATTTTGGGGTTAGTCCACTTTTAACATTGCAGATTTGAAGCCTTATTTGGGTGAGGAAGATGAGCTTCGTCGAGGGCGACTTCATTTCAAGAAGGGAGGATGATGAGGACATCAATACCATTGTTACACCCACAGCCCCTGCTGCTATACATCTTGGACCAATTACTAGAGCTCGCATGACGCCAATTGAATTATCGGTACTTTCGTTTCTTGGTAACGATTCCAATGTTCATGAGAATATGATGCTGCCTAAATTGGATACATTTGTTTTGCTTACAAATGAAGGGCCTACCATGGACAAGAAAGATGAACCTTGGAGCAAGTTCAAGCATGGAGATGTTGGCATGTGCAAGGGAACAAAACGGAGTTACAAGTGATGATTCGGGACTTTGAAGCCACCCTAATGAGTGCATGAGGCCTTGGACGAAATATACAAGATGCCACTTCATAATATTAGTCCATAGGCTATTCTAGGTGCTTCGTCACCTTATTATTGGGCCAGGCCCATGTAATTTCAAAATACTTAAGTATAGGCTGTTTTTAGAGTCCGTATGTGTGGGAAACAAGAGTTAGGGTTGATTTGGACCCCTCCACCAAGGGCCACGAAATTCCCCCTCTTCCTCCATATATACAGCCCTTAGGGCACCGTTTAGACCTTGGGTTTTGTTTAGATTAAAGTTCGCCATAGCTGCAACCCGCGTGCCGTTTGTGTTCAACGACCGGACAAAGCGTCCACAGAACCCCACCTTGATCAATAAAGGTTTCATCTTATATTCGCAATATCCAGTTGCAATCTCAATTTCTTGCTTGTTCTTCGTTTGCTCGCAGGAAACAGGCCCTCGTGGTCGAGTTGATCGTGCTCGGCGTGGTCAATAACCCTCGGAAGTTGGTTTAGCGATTGCTAAAGCGCGACGTCTCGCACGTTCATAGTCGGATCGTCAAGGTCGACTCCCACAGAAGCGATAGCCACCATCTCATCGAAACATCGGGACACCTTTGCCTCTATCATAATACCGATATGACGGAAACTAGGGCGGCAAGAGTGGAACAAAACACCAGGCATAGGGTCGAGCCTTCCACCCTTTACCAAGTATATAGATGCATTAATTAAATAAGATATATTGTGATATCCCAACAAGTAAACATGTTCCAACAAGGAACAACATCTCCATGTTCCAACAAGGAACAAACTTCATCTTCACCTGCAACTAACAACGCTATAAGAGGGGCTGAGCAAAGCGGTAACATAGCCAAACAACGGTTTGCTAGGAAGGGTGCAAAAGGTTAGAGGCTGACATGGCAATTTGGGATGGCTTGATAAACAGTTAATAGGTCGCGCAACATAGCGATAGAACGAAGCAACTAGCATAGCAATGATAGTAGTGAGATCCGAGGTAGCGGTCATCTTGCCTGAAATCCGCAAGGAAGAAGAAGCGAGTCCATGAAGAAGGCGAACGGATGAAGCGAACCAAGCGTGAGCGAGCGAATCCTCACGATCGCAGCGAAGCGAGGAACTAACAAGAAGAAGCACACAACATAGTAAACACACCACACATGAACAAGGCATGATGCACAACAAGCATGATGCATGACAAATCTAGATGAGGCTACTCATGGCAAGAGATGATGCAAACAAGAGAAACACATCAAGGCAAGTTAAAATGAGGCCGGGAACAACATATAACAATTCCGGTAAGTCCTCATATGCAAATTTCGAAATTGGTACAAATCTGAATAAACCTTAAGTTCAAGTTGTTAAACATCAAGTTAAGATGCACCACGATGATCTACACGAAATTCTAGTCAAGTTACATATAAAGTTCATTAAATTCGGAGCTACGGCCTAGAAGATATGAGCAAAACAAGGTAAACATGGCATTGATGCAAAATGCATACAAACATCAAGAAAACACCTCAAAACAAGGATGCAACATGATAATATGAAACTACATGCAAAATCAAGCAAGTTTCATATAGAGCACACTCAAAACGGAGCAACGGTTCAACACATACACATGAAACAAGTTATAGCAACAATCTGTCTAAAACAGCAACTAGGCATATTGCAAGCATCAAAACACTATGCTACAGCATCTCAACATGATGACAAAAGGCATGGGCATGATGTACAGGTAAAGCATGACAAAACATGAACACTGAGCTATCTCCAGAAATCACTAGAACATGCTCAAACACACATGGCAAGATTGCAAATAATAACAGTTTCAAACTTTAGCAGGAAATAACATCAGGTTGCAATGTTCAGAGCAAGCAAACAACATGCTACAGGAACTTATAATAGCAAAACAAGGCATGGCATGAATATACTCAAAGCATAGAACAAAAGTCCCTTACTGACCATAAGCCAAAAAGGAACACAAGATATGATGGCACCCATGTAAACATGACAAGTTATATTACAGATTCATACATGGCAGGAACAACAATAAGTAGGCATGTTGGTGAGCTTGAACCACTCACCACAGAGCAATACATGGCATGGCAAGGCAACTCACAGTAAGAAGACATGACATAGAAGCTATACATGGCAAGAACAACATCATAGCATGCTTGGATCAACTACAACAACCTTGGCAAAATTGAATAACATGTAAACAATCTGCCAGGAAACATTTTATAGCAAACGTAGATCTCGATTGACTCAAGCTATGGCACTCCATAATTGCAAACAAGGGCATGGATGGATAGAGCATAACCATATGTTCAAAACATACTTACTGAAGTATCTCAAAATAAGCATGGATCTCTCGGTAGCATCAAGTTAACATGGCATAAAAATATCAGCAGAATAGGGGCTGAAATCAGCAACATCATGAAGCCTAGTTTGCATGCTTGTGCTAGTCACCACAGAGATCACAAAAAAATACATGGCATACACCCCTGTAAAGATGGCATGGCATATTACAAAACACATGTAGGACTCAAGTTCATAGGGTGCACACATCAGTCATGGCAAAAATGACAAAAGTGCATGTTCTGATAAGAATCTGAAACTAACATCACATAGCACTCTTCTAACAGCATTTCGGGCATCAAGATGAGCTCAAATGAAAATGATGCAATGAGATGAAATGATGCACTCGTCGAGTCGAACAATTTGACATATTATACGCACAAAATGGAGCCACGGATGCAGAGTTATGACACGATGAAAATGCATGAAAATAATCACAGATAAAGGACTTGGGGGATTTCGGGGGAGAGGAAAGTCAACCTCGGGTTACCACAGTTCTGAGGATCGCGGAGAAGGGGCGGGGGGCGGTAGCGCGTGGCGGATCGGTCAGCGGCGACGAGAGAGATGACCGGGAGGCGGGGGGCGGCCAATGAGGGTCCTCGGCGGATCAGCCTTGGCGATGGCGGCGGCGGCCGGCGAGGCGGGCAGCGCAGCTCGGTCGGCGCAGTGGTCTGTGAAAAGCGGCAAGGGCAAGCCAGCGGCGCGGAAGGGTGGCCAGCGGTGCAAAGGCAGGGCTGGCGGGCTTGGCTTGGCGGCACGGGCCGGGGCCAGGCCGAGAGGCGAGCGAGCGGCGGAGGGGCGGCGGGCGGCCTTCGGGCGGCTGTGAGCTCATGTGAGCCCGCCGAGCCCCCTTGGCAGCGAGAGAGAGAAGCGCGGGCAGGGCTGAGGTGGCGGCGCGCCAGCGGCGGCAGCGGCGGCGGGCGACGTGTCGCCTCGCCATTGGCCGCGGCGGCGTGGCAGCGGGATGGGCCGCGTCACGGCGTGGCGGACATGTCCGGCGTGAGGAGGAGTTTGCTAGGGTTTGGACTGCGCGAAATCTCGGGGGTGGGGTGCTATAAATAGATTTCTGGGAGCTATGAGAGTCCAAATGAGGTGCGGTTTTCGGCCACGCGATCGTGATTGAACGACCGAGAGCATGGAGGGGAGTTTGGTGGGTTTTGGGCCACTTTGGAAGGGGTGTTGGGCTGCAAAGAGAAGGAGGCTTTACGGTTGCCCGGTTAACCGTTGGAGTATCAAACGACCTCCAAATGATCCGAAACTTGACAGGCGGTCTACCGGTGGTATACCAAGGCCGCTTGACAAACCTCGGTCCATTCCGAGACCGTTCAACACCCGCTTTACGAAAAGAGGTAAAAGGGCGCCGGGAGACATAGGAGTGCGGATTGCAAAGCGGACAACGGGGAAAATGCTCGGATGCAAGAGACGAACACGTATGCAAAATGAAATGCACATGATGACATGATATAAAATGCAGATGATGACATGGCAAAATGCAACACGCAAGCACATGACATGGCAACGACGGCGAATAACTGAAGGACACCTGGCGCATCGAATCCGGGGCGTTACACCGTGGAAGCAACCAGCCCCGCAACAACAATGCAAAGCTTTATGGTCGAGTTCATGCCAACCACGTTGATCTGAACGAAGCTCAAGACCAGCCTGCTCTTGTGATGGGTACACTCCTCGTAAATTCAGTACCGGCATCGTTTTATTTGATCTGGTGCATCGCATTCATTCATGTCGGAAGATTTTGCATGCTTGCGACATTAAATGTGAAGACATGAATGCTTCACTATTAGAACACACCCCTACGGGCCAATGTCGAACCTCCATGATTTGGAGCAGCGTCCCGTTGAAATCGAAGGACTGGAATTCCTTGTCTCACCCATCGTCTTTGAAGTCTTGTAGCATTGACCTCATTCAGGAATGAATTGGTTAAAAGCGCATCTGCTTCTATAGTTTGCGCCACCTAAGACCGTCCATCTGCTACACCCTTCAGATGAAATAGTCACTTACCAAGCTCATCCGGTACAAAATGCGAGGCAAGGCTCTATGCATTGAATGCATTGAGCAGCTGCACCACTCGAGGGTATTGAAAACATTCCTCTCGTCGTGAATTCCTCGGCGTCTTTCTGAAGAACTTCGAGGATTCCCCCTGCTAGAGCTGTCGAATTCGTCATCGACTTGAAACCAGAGCACCACTCCTATAGCCAAGTGACCCTACAAGATGCGCGCGCATGAACTCCTTGAGCTCAAGGAGAAATCGACAAATCTCTTGAAGTGGTTTCATTCGCCCAAGTTGCTCTCCTTGGGAGCACCTTCTCTCTTTGTCAAGAAGAAGGATGGGACAAACCGATTGGTCCAAGACTACCGTCCTATAAATCAAGCTACCATTGAATAAGTATCCTCTTCCTCGGATCAATGATCTGTATGATCAAGCTGGCTGGTTCATCGGTGTTCTCTAAACTCGACTTGAGGTTGGGTTACCACCAGATCCGTGTTCGCGAAGAGGATATCCCAAAGACCGCATTAAGTGACTCGTTATGGTTCATACGAGTACACCGTCATGTCTTTCGGCAACCAATGCTCCAGCCACCTTCTCTCGCTTTGATGAACTATATATTCATGGATTACCTCGACAAGTGCGTCGTGGTTTATCTGGATGATATCTGATATTTTCCAAGAATGAAGAAGAACATCTTTGAACATCTTCGTCTTGTCTTTGGAAAAGCTACGAGAGCATCAACTTTATGCCAAGTTCTCCAAATGTGAATTACGGCTTCCAAGTAACCTATCTGGGCATGTCATCTCTAAGGATGGTATTGCCGTCAACCTGAACGAGTTCGAGGCTATTCTCGATTGGACTCCTCAGAAGAGCGTTAAGCAAGTCGAAGTTTTCTCGGTCTGCTTGACTATTGTCGTCGATTAGTGAGAACTTCTCCAAGATTGCCAGACCTCGACTAACTTTGTTGCATAAAGGCGTCAAGTTCAATGGGCGAGATAAATGTCGGGAAAGTTTCGGGCACTCAAAGACAAGTTGACTTCTGCCCGAGTACTAGCTCCTCGATACTAAGAAGGACTTCGTCATTTCTTGCGGCGCTTCCGTCAAGGATTAGGATGTGTCCTAATGCAAGAGCGCAAAGTGGTTGCTTATGCCTCTCTGCAATTGCGCCCTCACGAAGAACTACCAGTTCACGACCTCGAACTTCTGCTGTCATTCATGCAAAGAAGTGGCGACATTACCTTCTCGTGTCGTTGTGAGATCTTCACCGACCACCAAAGTCTGAAGTATCATTTACTCAGCCGGACACTGAACCTCCGTCGGCGAGAGATGGATGGAAGCTATTGCAGAACTTTGACTTGGGTATTTCCTATACACGAGACAAGGCTAATGTAATGGCTGATGCCTTGAGCCGCAAGTCTTCTGCAACCACCTCCGAGGTTCACAAAGTTCAGCCCTCACTTTCGTTGAAGAGTTGAAGCTGAACCTCCATATTGTTCCTCCGGGTGCACTCGCTCCCCTCCTCCGGAGATTACGCAAGATGAACCTCCATGTTGTTTCGGGGTTCTCTCAATACCACAGTTGCGAAACCAGATCTTGTGGACACCATCAAATGGATACAGAAATGTGACGATGAAGTCGAGAGGATTAAACTTTATCTCGCAGAAGGAAAGCCCTCATTCTTCCTTTGTGGATGGCCGGGCACCCTATTCTTCAAAGGTAGCCTAGTGGTACCGAGTAAGAGGAAAACCTGAATCGACTCCAAAGGTTATGAAAGAAGCTCATGATCGCCTTTGTCTATTCATCCGGTAGCACCAAGATGTACCAAGACATTAAATCGAGAGATTACGGTGGTCTAATATGAAGCGAGACATTGCTCGTTATGTTCTTTGAATGTGGCGTTCTTTGTCGTATCAAAGCGAGAACATCAAAGGCCTCTTTGGAACTCGCAACCTATCTCTATTCCTGAATGGAAATGGGACCATGTTGAAATGGACTTCGTCCTTTGGATTTCCCAAGTCGCGAGAAAGGTAATGATGTTATTCTTGTCGTCATTGGCGGCTTTCAAAAGCTGCACATTTTACGGCGGTCAAAGAGGCGATCACCGCTAGTCACTTGCAACTCTCTATATGTCGAGAATTGTTTCACTTCACGGTATTCCTTTGGTTATCAGCTCGGACCGTGGCAGCTTATTCACTTCAAGATTACAGGCAAGTTTCCAAGAAGCTATGGGGACTCACTTATCTGTCGATCTGCGTTTCATCCATGATCACAAGGGCAAGTTGAGCGTGTCAACCAAGTTCTCGAAGACATGCTTGAGCTTGTGTTATTTCCTTGACAAGAAATGGGAGGAATCTCTCCCGTATGCTGAGTTCTCTTATAATAATAGCTATCAAGCTAGTCGAAGATGGCCCCCTTGAAGTGTTATATGGACGAAAGTGCGAACCCCTCGAACTGGTCGAAAGCGGGGGCGTCCACTCTTGGTCCGGATATTATCCAACATGCCAAAGAACAAGTCCGCATTATTAGCGAGAATCTCAAGACTGCTCGATCACGTAAAAAGTAATTATGACCGTCATCATAAAGACATGGTCTATCAACTTTGGCGAAAAGGCCTATCTTGGCGTTACACCAATGAAGGGTGCTCACGCGCCGGGATCAAGGGCAAGCTAGCTCCTCGCTATATTGGCCCATTCACTAATACGGAAAGGCGTGGAAAAGTGGCATATCAAGCTGGAGCTTCCGTCGAACCTTTCTCAGGTTCACGATGTGTTCCACGTGTCACAACTCCGACGCTGCTTCAAGGACCCAATCCGAGCAGTGGACCATGAAGTGCTCGAATTGCAACAGGACCTCTCCTATAAAGAGCATCCGGTTCGCATTCTCGACCAAGCTGAACACCGCACACGTCAGAAGGCGATCAAGTTCCTCAAAGTTCAGTGGTCGCACCATTCTAAAGATGAAGCCACTTGGGAACGAGAGGATCGTCTGCGTGATGAATACCCCGCACTCTTTCCTTCTACCTCCTAAATCTCGGGACAAGATTTCTTGTAGTGAAGGAGATTTGTAACGCCCGGATAATCATGCTACGATAATCTCACGTTGATGGTGCCACGTCACCTCATCACTTTGTAGTTAATCACGGGTTAATTCAAAACTGTTTGAAATTCAAATTCAAGATAGGCGAGGGTGTCCGTCTTTCGATGAGATGTTGGTTTTCGCTTTGGAGGAAGTCGACTTTGGCGATCCGACTACGAGCGGCGAGGGCGTCCGCGCCTTAGCAATCGCTAAACCAACTCCGAGAGGTTATTGACCACGCCGAAGCACGATCAACGACCACGAGGGTCTTCCTGCGAGCAAGCGAAGAACAAGCAAGAAACTGAGATTGCAATCTGGATATTGCGAATATAAGATGAATGATTTATTGATCAAGGTGGGGTTACGTGGCGCCTTTATGCAGTCGTTGAACACAAAGCGAAATGCACGTGAAGTTGCAGCTATGGCGAACTTTTAATCTAAACAAAACCCAAGGTCTAAGCGGTGCCCTAAGGGTTGTATATATGGAGGAAGAGGGGGAATTTCGTGGCCCTTGGTGGAGGGTCGAAATCAACCCTATCTCTTGTTTCCCAGGACATACGGACTCTAAAATAGCCTATACTTGTGTATTTCGAAATTACAAGGGCTGGCCCACTAATAAGGTGACGCAGCACCTAGAATAGCCTCGGGACGACATTTATGGCGTAGCATCTTGTATATTTCGTCCAAGGCTTCATGCACCCATTATGGTGGCTTCAAAGTCCTGAAATCATCACTTGTAACTCCGTTCTTGTTCCCCTTAGCATGGCATTATCTCCATGCTTGTTCTTGCTCAATGTCCATCCTTGTCCAAGCTAGGGCCTTCATTTGTAAGCAAAACAAATGTATCCAATTTAAGCAGCATCATATTCTCATGAACATTAGAATCATTACCAAGAAGCGAAAGTACGATAATTTAATTGGCGTGCTTGAGCTCTAGTAATTGGTCCGGTATATGTAGCGATGAGAATTTGTGGGTGTAACAATGGTATTGATTTACTCATCAAAATTCAAATTTATGATAGCAATAGAAGTTTTCAAAGATTAAAACTAAATTGTTCGGGGGTTGCCAAATATTGCATCGGTAATTATGGTGAAGTAAACACATTTTTATAAAATGTCTAAGTAATTTAAAATGAGTTAAAACAGAAAAGAAAATAAATAAAACAAAAGCAGAAAAACTAAAACCTAAAACTATCAAAAAAAAGGGGGAGAAGAGAAACCCCCACCCGTTGAATAGCCAAGCCCACTAGCCACCACAGCCCACCCCGCACCCCCATAAGCCACCCCCCACTTCCCCTCGGTCCAACCCACGCCCCCCCCACCGACACTTCCCCGTCCGAAAATATCTCTCCCCTCTCCCCGATTGGATCGGGATCGAGGAGAGACCACCGTCGCCGCCAGAGCCTAAATCGCCGCCAACGCCGTCCCGTCCTCCTCCTCGCCGGTCCTCCCGACCGCCGTCAAGCCTTGCCCGTCCCCTACTCCCCCCCGTGAGCTCCCTCCTCTCCTTCTCCGTCACTGCGCCAGATCCCCCCGTTCGCCGTTGCCGCCCGCCCGTGGGCCGCCGCGCCCGGCAGCCTCCCCAGGCGTCGCGTGCGCGCGCGCCCAAGGCTCACCGTGGCCCTCGCGCCCGTGGCGCACCCTCTTCCCCCGCCTCTCCTTCCTCACGCGCTCCCCTTGGCCGCGCCTGCCCGGCCGGACCGTCCGCCCGCCTCTCCTTTCCCGACCGGCTCCACCACGGACCAAGCAAGCTTCACGCGCCCGAACGCGCTTCGCTTGCGCCCGCGACCGCCCATGGACGCACCCCGCGCCTCCCTCTCTCCCTCTGTCCCCGTCCCCTTGCTCGTGCTCCGCCGTGCCCCCCTGCTCACCCCGTTCACCGCGCCTCCCCTGCTGCTGCTCTTGCCGCCCTCCCGTGGCGCCGCCTTCCTTTCCCTTGGCCGGCGTCGTGAGCGCCGGCGGCCTCGCCACGCCCGTGGCTGGCGCCCCCCCTGTCGTCTGGGCACTTTCGCCCGATCGGTATGCACACCAACACCCGCAAACCCGCATCGGCCCCCTGGCCCAATGACAATTGGGGCCCACCCCAGAACGTTTTTTTTTTGAAAAGGAATTAAAAATATATATTAAATAAATAAATAAATAATAACTAAAATAATTAAAATATTAATTAATTAATTAAGTTAATTAATCCTGATTAGATTAACCTAATTACTAATTAGATTAACTAATCGTAATTAAACTAAAGAGAGAATGACAGGTGGGTCCCCTTTGGACCCACACGTCGAATTGACCAGTCAATGGTCAGCGTTGATCTTGACATCACCACGATGTCATCTTGGCGTCGACATTACTATTACGGATAATGTTGGATTAAATAATTAATTAAATTCTAGAAATTAAAAAATCTTTAGAAAATCATATCTTTTAATCGTAACTTCGGATTAAAATATTTTCAACATGAAAGTTGCTCGAGCGGCGTGGCGAATCCGGATGCTTGATCCGTTCGTCCGCCACACACCCCTAACCTATCGAACTCGCAACTTTCCCCTCGGCTCCTCGCTTGAAAACCACGAAACAGGGATATTTTCCGGATGTTTCCCATAACAGTACCACCTCATACCACGTTAGAACACGCCTAGCATCGTTACTGTCTTGTCATGCATCGATATGCATCTGTTTACATAGTATTCATTGTTTCTTCCCCTCTTCTCTCCGGTAGACTACGAGACCAAGCAGCTGCTGCTTTGCCCAGTTCGACTCACGGAGTTGACGACCCCTCTCTCTTGCGAGCAACCAGGCAAGCCCCCCCCTTGATCACTAGATATCGCCTATTCTACTCTATCTGCTTGCATTAGAGTAGTGTAGCATATTCTTGCTACATTATACCTATCACGATGCATAGCTTTGTCCTTGTTACTCTGTTGTTACCTTTACGCAATCCTATATGCTTAGTATAGGATGCTAGTATTTTCATCTGTGGCCCTACATTCTTGTCCGTGCATTGTGCTATACTATCGGGCCGTGATCACTCGGGAGGTGATCACAGGTATATACTATATACTTATACATGATACATGTGGAGACTAAAGTCGGGAATTAATTTGGTGGAGCACCATGAGTGGATCTTTGTGGCGGGGCAGCAGGCAGATTGAGACCGCCTAGGAGAGAGGTGGGCCTGGCCTGTTCGGCGTTCGCGGATACTTAACTGCAGCTTAACGAGATCTTGGTATTTGATCTGAGTTGGCTCACGGGCCTATCGCACTAACCAACTCGTGGGAAAGATATGGGCACTTTCGGCGTCGTGGTATCACCGAAGCACTTCGTGACGTCGGCGCTGAGCGGCGGCGCGCCGAATTGGACTGGGCGCCACTAGGCTAGGTCTACTTTCGGCCGCCCTACATAGCGTCTTGGTGTGTTGGGGTGATGGGCCCAGACCCTGGCGCCTAGGTTTAGACCGGCGTCTTGACCTCTCTGTTGAGCCTAGGTGGGGCTGCGGCGTGTTGATCTTCAGCGGCGGGCATGACCCGAGAAAGTGTGTCGGCCAAATGGGATCAAGCGTGTTGGGTTATGTGGTGCACCGCTGGAAGTTAATCTATTGAATAGCCGTGATCTTGATAGCAGGGCGACTTGGAGTTGTACCTTGACCTTATGACAACTAGAACCGGATACTTAATAAAACACACCCTTCCAAGTGCGGATACAACGGTGGTCGCTCTCTCTCGGGGATACGAGGAGGGATCGCGGGTAGGATTATGCTATCGATGCTACTTGGAGGACTTCAACCTACCCTCTTCTACTGTTGCAAGGCGAAGGTGACGAAGCATAGTCTTGATAAGACTAGCTATCCCCCTTATTACGGCATTCTGCGATTCAGTCCTTGATATGGCCCTTTACACATATATCCATGCATATGTAGTGTAGCTCCTTGCTTGCAGTACTTTGGATGAGTACTCACGGTTGCCTTGTTCCCCTTTTCCCCTATCTCTACTCGGTTGCTGCGACCAGACGATGGAGCCGAGGCGAGCGCCACCGTCGATGGCGACTACTACCGGGCGCCTACTACTACGTGCAGCCCGCGGACGGCGACCGAGGAGTAGTTAGGAGGATCGAGGCGGGAGGCTGCGCCTCTTCGTCTGTATCCCGATTCGTGCTAGCCTTCCTAAGGCAAACTTGTTTAACTTATATACGTACTCAGATATTGTTGCTTCCGCTGACTCGTCTATGATCGAGCACTTGTATTCGAGCCCTCGAGGCCCCTGGCTTGTATTATGATGCTTGTATGACTTATTTTATTTTTAGAGTTGTGTTGTGGTATCTTCCCGTGAGTCCCTAATCTTGATCGTACACGTTTGCGTGTATGATTAATGTACGATTGAATCGGGGGCGTCACAGGTAGACATGCTTCCCACTCCTTGATGTTCTTCTTGATCAAGACACGAAGTAGAGTGGATAGTGTGCGGTTCGTCACCTCCGTTTGGCCGTCGGTTTGAGGATGGTATGCGAGGAGAACAAGAGCTTGATTCGAGCTTGGCACATGGGGTCTTCAAAAGTAACTCAAGAACTTGGCGTCACGATCGGAGCGATTGTCTTTGATGCGCCATGGAGTCGCAAGATTTCCCTACAAAAGAGATTTGCAACATGTGAAGCATCGTCTATCTTGTTGCAAGGAATGAAATGTGCCATCTTAGAAAATCTATCCACAACAACAAACACGGAGTCCTTGCCATTTTGAGTCCTAGGTAAACCAAGTACAAAATCCATACTAATGTCTTCCCATGGTTGATATGGGATAGGAAGAGGCATGTAAAGACCATGAGATTGAGCTTTAGACTTAGCTTTGCGACATGTAGAGCATCGGTTGGTGAAGCGTGAGACGTCGCGGAACATCTTGGGCCAAAAGTAGTTCTTGGAGAGCGTGGAGAATGTCTTGTCGCGTCCAAAGTGTCTGATGCGGAGCATCCCTCACTCATCCCCATGGACGCACCTACATCTTCCTCAACACCACGTGGACCCATGACTCGAGCCCGAGCTAAGGCTATCGAAGATAAGGTGAACTCGCTCCTCTCCGAACTCCCTCTTCCGAATCATGAGACATGGCTACTACCTTATTCGGAAACCCTATGTGTAATCAGGTACTTGGGGACGAGCCAAGGAACAACTACTTGCAAGAGCCAAGACGAGGTGGACCCCAAGCATGTTGAAGAAGAAGAAGAAAAGCTGCTGGCTTCTGGGCATCAGACGTCCGACCAAGTCCGGACGTCAAACAACTCTCGAGCCACAGACGACCGAGCGCCCTCGGACGTCCGGCGGTGGGCACCGAACGAATCTATGGACGTCCGATGATCTCACGGACGTCCGGACCTCCAAGCCCGGACGACCAGCCCTCTCCGGACGACCGACGCACACTGACCAGAACCAAATCTACGGGAGACCGAAGTCTTCGGGCGTCCGACCGGCAAGCACCCGAGCCGGATTTAAGGACGTCTGACAGCCTCCGGACGTCCGGACCGTCGAAGCCGGGGCGTCCGGCGCCTTCAGACGTCCAAACACACTGTGTGACGCGACCATGGCTGGAGCCTTTGTACCCGTTCACTTCGCCCCCATTTGCACTAAGACTATAAATAGACCTCCCCTCCTCCTAGTTAGGGTTAGCAAAGTATTAGCTCATATTTGTGTGAGAGCTTTGCTCATCCACTTAGTTACCTTCTCCTCGAGCTCGGGACCTCTTGGAGAAGATCCCCAAGCGGATTCAAGACCCCTTCTAGGGTGGACCCCATCAAGACCTCCTCACGGAGAAGAACGGCTACTCGTGTATCTTTCCTTTGTTGATTTTGAATCTTATGCTACCTTATGTGTTCGGTGATCGAGACATGTCGGTTTAGTGTTCCTCTTGTGTGTTTTTTTCCGCGTGTTCTTCCGCTTGTTCGTCGTGTTCTCCATGTAGGATCCCCTCCAAACGTGAAAGATCGTCAACATAGGGTTCCGCCCTACATCATCTTGGTATCATGAGCCACGTTGATCACGTTTTTTGAGCCCCTACCCCGTGTTTTCTAGCTTGATTTTGTTGTTTTTGTCCTAAATCCAAAAATTCCCCACCAAAAATAGCCCCAGATTTTTTTTGTAATTTGTTGGTGAGTTGAGATTTTGTTGGATTTGGTCCATGGATTTGAATTTCCACGTGTGGATCTAGCTTTTCCCACCCTCCCCACCCTTTTCCATCCATCAGTCCGCTCAATTTTGACCTCACCATCTTCTTCCACCTCAAAATCGCCCAGGCCCAACTCGCGTTGACCCCGACCTCGCCGGACGACCGGCGCTTTTCTGGACGTCCGGAGCCCAGAAACGGCGGACGACCGGAAAAACCGGATGTCCGTGAAACCCCATTTAAACTGAAATTCTTGGTTTAACCACCACCACCACCCCACCTTCCATCACATCTTCCAAAACCACATACACCACCATCCTCCCCAATACATCCTATGACGATTTTGCCACATTTTGGTCCTTGAGATTTTGAGTTTTGGTCCCCGTGTCCTATTGTGTTTGGCTATCTAGGTACGGTTCGACTTCATCATCACCTCGACTCATCTTCGCAAGGGTCACATCATCGCCAAGGGCGGTAACATCATCGACATCTTTGTCATACCTTGCAATTGCATTGATACCTGATGAGGACATCAATACCATTGTTACACCCACAGCCCTGCTGCTATACATCTTGGACCAATTACTAGAGCTCGCGCGCCAATTGAATTATCGGTACTTTCGTTTCTTGGTAACGATTCCAATGTTCATGAGAATATGATGCTGCCTAAATTGGATACATTTGTTTTGCTTACAAATGAAGGGCCTACCATGGACAAGAAAGATGAACCTTGGAGCAAGTTCAAGCATGGAGATGTTGGCATGCATAAGGGGAACAAACGGAGTTACAAGTGATGATTCGGGACTTTGAAGCCACCCTAATGAGTGCATGAGGCCTTGGACGAAATATACAAGATGCCACTTCATAATATTCGTCCATAGGCTATTCTAGGTGCTGCGTCACCTTATTATTGGGCCAGGCCCATGTAATTTCGAAATACTTAAGTATAGGCTGTTTTTAGAGTCCGTATGTGTGGGGAAACAAGAGTTAGGCCACGAAATTCCCCCCCCCCTCTTCCTCCATATATACAGCCCTTAGGGCACCGTTTAGACCTTGGGTTTTGTTTAGATTAAAAGTTCGCCATAGCTGCAACCGGCGTGCCGTTTGTGTTCAACGACCGGACAAAGCGTCACAGAACCCCACCTTGATCAATAAAGCTTTCATCTTATATTCGCAATATCCAGATTGCAATCTCAGTTTCTTGCTTGTTCTTCGTTTGCTCGCAGGAAAGCAGGCCCTCGTGGTCGAGTTGATCGTGCTCGGCGTGGTCAATAACCCTTGGAAGTTGGTTTAGCGATTGCTAAAGCGCGACGTCTCGCGACGTTAAGTAGTCGGATCGTCAAGTCGACTCCCACGAAGCGATAGCCACCATCTCATCGAAACATCGGGACACCTTTGCCTCTATCAAGTGGTATCAGATTTTCAGGTTGCTCGGTGAGATTTTACAGTTTTAAATAGATTAGATCGAGTCTGTTCTTCATACCTAAAGTCCACGAAAAAGCCACAAAAAAATATAGGGTTAGTTCATCATATCCGAACCAATCGAGCCTTTGCATAATCTTTTTAGGGTTTTGCTTTGTTGAATTTGCGGTTGCATCGTCGTGTCAAGTTGCTGGTCTTAGAGTCTAGTCTTTTAGAGTTTCGAGTTCTGATCATAAGTTGTCACGCCGCCGCCGCACCATCATCATCGCCTTGCCATCTACCACCATTGCTTATCCGCCACCGCTCTGAATCCATATCCATATACCACCACCGCTACCATATACCACCACCGCTGCCATATATCACCACCATATATCCACCACCAATCCGAGTTCTTCTCATATTAGGTTTGTTTTGAGATCCATCTAGTTTCGATTTGTGTTTTCCTTGCGGAGTAGGTTTGGAAAAAAAAAGTCTGAAACCACCCTCGTTTAGGCCCAAAATTTTCCAAAAGCACTTGTCGAAAAATTTTCGGCTATCCTATTTTTAGGTGTTTCTAAGTGTATTGAGACGATCGCCGTTATAGAAAGTTTTTTGACCCGTTTCAGTTTTTGGGTCAGGCGTTGAAAAAAAAAATTTGTTGAAAAATTTCGTGCCCATCTGTTAGTTTGACACTGGGAAGAGTTTTGAGACACTCGCCATTATAGTGATTTTTTCACAAAAAAAAAAGCAGCAAAAAAAAAGCAGCAAAAAAAAAAAGCGAAAAAAAAAAATTCGAGTGTGCTTTTCCCTTGTTTACGTGCAGCGCCGTGATTTTGTTAGTGTTCTAGGCTCGCGTCTCTAGCACGGTCTAGCCTAGGACCAGACCTGATCCGTCGTTGGCGTTTATTCAACTTTGCATCTCTGAATTGATTATTGCTGACCCTTTTGCTACCATATTATAAGCCTTCCCAGCTCCACATACATCTACATCGTGCGTTTGACTCTCCACAGTAATCGCTCTATCCAAGCTTTGAGAGTTTTGACTACATCGGTTGCCGATCACCGCTTCTTCTTTGGGTAAGCTGGTAAGAATTTGAGATTTGCTTGACGGATTTGTGATGTCCACCACACCACCACCACCACTTCCTAGTAGTCTGTGAATCATATTCTTGTGTGTTTCTATTGCTGCTAACCATGGCAGGATCACAAGCCGGCGTGGTGACCGGGAGAACATGACAAACAAAGCGCTACATGATATGTTTCAACAAATGATGAGTGGGCAGGTGGAAGATGTGCTAAATAGATTTGAAGAGGCCATGGAGAAGATAGATGGCATTGAGAAGGCGTTGAAACAAAGCTCGATAACAAGTTTAATGAATTGCTCGCGCGTCTACCACCACCACCACCGCTGCACCTAACGCACCTCTACTACAACAACAAGGACTACCTCCACATCGTGAAACAGCCCTCCGCCGAGCTTCCGTGTCCCTCTTGACTGGCCAAGCTCTTTGTGCTGCTTTGTTGATATACGTGGCTCCTGCTGCTGCGGTGGGGAGGATGATTATGTGAGAGATTACGAGGATGAGGTTGATCAACATCGAACTATGTGCAACCACCAGCACCACAACCACCGGTCGTCCACATGCAAATAATGGCAATGTTGGGCTCCCCTTGAGTGCGAGATCATGACCATCTCCCTAAACTGAAATTGAATATTCCACCATTTGAGGGTAGATATGTTCTGATATATATCTTACTTGGGAGTTAGAAACTGAACAACGATTTACATGTTTACAATATCACGAGGAGAGGCGTGTTCTGCTGCTGTTTGTGCTTTCACTAGCTTTGCATGTGTTTGGTGGTGCGAACATTGTAGATTATATCCTGTTCCAGCTACTTGGGCTGCTTTGAAAACTGCTATGCGTACTCGTTGGGTTCCACCATATTATCAACGTGAATTACTTCAAAAATTGCAGCGCTTAAGACAAGGAAAAATTCGGTGAAGAATATTATCGGGAATTACAAACTGGCTTGATTAGATGTGGTATTGTTGAGGAGAATGAAGCTATGCTTGCACGTTTTCTTGGTGGATTAAATAGAGATTCAGACCATTCTAGACTACAAGGATTATAATAATATCACTCGATTATTCCATCTTGCTTGTAAAGCTGAGCGTGAAGTCAGGATCGACAGCGTTGGTGCGGACTAACTTTTCGTAGGTCGACCTTCATCATGGACACCACGTGCATCATCTACTTCCACACGTTCTACTACACGGCACCTCCGTCGGCTGCCACCTCAACCGTGATACAAGAAAGGCACAACCACCACTATCGCCAAGAGTACACTGCTTGGGCCTACAGAGCTCTTCTTCTTCCATGGCGTCAACAGGGCACACAAGTGATATTATTTGTCGTCGTTGTAAGGGAAGAGGACATTTTTGAGAGAATGCCAATCTCAGCGTGTGATGATTGCTACGAGGATGGTGGGTATGAGTCCGCTAGTGACTATGATGAAGAGACTTTGGCTCTTATTACACATGAAGAACACGGTGGAGATGATTACGATCATGAGGCGCAATACATGGCTCTGAAGATCTTGACAGGTATGAATGTTTAGTTGCTCAACGTGTTTTGAGTGTGCAGGTTACACAAAGTGAGCAAAATCAGAGGCATAACTTGTTCCATACAAAGGGAGTTGTGAAGGAGCGTTCTATTAGCGTCATCATAGATGGAGGGAGCTGCAACAACTTGGCTAGCATGGATATGGTGGAAGCTTTCTCTCACCACAAGACCACATCCACATCCTTACTACATCCAATGGTTCAACAACAGCGGCAAGGTTAAGGTAACACGTCTTTGTTAGTGTGTATTTTAGTATCTCTACATATGCTGATTATGTTGATTGTGATGTGGTACCTATGCAAGCATGTTCCTTATTACTTGGTAGACCATGGCAATTTGATAAAATTCTGTACACCATGGTAGAAACAATCAGTATACTCTTGTTCACAAGGATAAAAATATTACTTTGCTTCCTATGACTCTGATTCCATTTTGAAAGATGATATTAATAGAGCTAATAAAGCAAAACAGGAGCAAAATAAGAGTGAAAATCAGATTGTGGTAAAAGAATTTGAGCAACAAATGAAGCCTAATAATAAACCATCTAATGTTGCTTCGAAATTAAACTGAAAAGTGCATGTTTATTTGCCACCAAATCTGATATTGATGAGCTAGATTCTAGCAAATCTGTTTGCTATGCTTTTGTGTGCAAAGAGGCATTATTTTCATTCGAGGGCGTGCCTTCCTCTTTGCCCCTGCTGTCACTAACATTTTGCGGGAGTTCGGCGTCTTCCCACAAGGCGTGCCACCGGATTACCACCTATTCGAGGATTGAGCATCAAATTGACTTAATTCCGGTGCATCGCTACCAACCGTGCACCATACCGTACCAATCCGGAGGAGGCGAAGGAGATTATCGTCAATCACGAGGAGCTGCTCGACAAAGGTTATATCTGCGAATCTCTTAGTCCTTGTGCTGTTCCTATTATACTAGTGCCTAAAAAGGATGGTGCGTCGGCGTATGTGTGTTGATTGTAGAGGCATTAATAATATTACTATTCGTTATCGTCATCCTATTCCTAGGCTAGATGATATGCTTGATGAATTGAGTGGCTCTACAATATTCTCCAAAGTTGATTTGCGTAGTGGATACCATCAAATTCGTATGAAATTGGGAGATGAATGGAAAACAGCATTTAAAACTAAGTTTGGATTATATGAGTGGTTAGTCATGCCTTTTGGGTTAACTAATGCACCTAGTACTTTCATGAGATTAATGAGCGAAGTTTTCGTGCTTTCATTGGACGATTTGTGGTAGTTTACTTTGATGATATACTGATTTATAGCAAATCTTTGGAAGAACATTTGGAACATTTTCGTGCTGTTTTTAATGCTCTCGTGATGCACGTTTGTTTGGTAACCTTGGGAAGTGCACCTTTTGCACCGACCGAGTATCTTTTCTTGGCTATGTTGTTACTCCACGAGGAATTGAAGTTGATAAAGCCAAGATTGAAGCTATTGAGAGTTGGCGCAGCCCAAAGCGGTCACACAAGTGAGGAGTTTTCTTGGACTCGCTGGTTTCTATAGGCGTTTTGTGAGAGACTTTAGCACCATTGCTGCACCTCTCAATGAGCTTACAAAGAAGGATGTGCCTTTTGTTTGGGGTACCGCATAGGAAGAAGCCTTCACGGTATTGAAAGATAAGTTGACACATGCTCCTTTACTCCAACTTCCGACTTTAATAAGACTTTTGAGCTTGAATGTGATGCTAGTGGAATTGGATTAGGAGGTGTGTTATTACAAGATGGCAAACCTGTTGCATACTTTTACGAAAAATTGAGTGGGCCTAGTCTGAACTATTCTACTTATGACAAATAATTATATGCTCTTGTTAGGACTTTAGAGACATGGCAACATTATTTATGGCCCAAAGAATTTGTTATACATTCGATCATGAATCTTTGAAACATATTAAAAGTCAAGCTAAACTGAATCGTAGACATGCTAAATGGGTTGAATTCATTGAGACTTTCCCTTATGTCATTAAACACAAGAAGGGTAAAGAAAATGTTATTCTTGATGCTTTGTCTAAATCGCTATACTATGCTTTCACAACTTGACTTCAAAATATTTGGTTTGGAGACCATCAAAGATCAATATGTGCATGATGCTGATTTTAAAGATGTAATGCAGAATTGTAAAGAAGGAAGAACATGGAACAAGTTCGTTATTAATGATGGTTTTGTGTTCCGTGCTAACAAGCTATGCATTCCTGCTAGCTCTGTTAGTCTTTTGTTGTTGCAGGAGGCGCATGGAGGAGGATTAATGGGACACTTTGGCGTCAAGAAGGCGGAGGATATACTTGCTACACATTTCTTTTGGCCAAAGATGAGGCGGGATGTTGGCGTTTTGTTGCTCGCTGCACTACATGTCAAAAAGCTAAGTCACGACTCAATCCTCATGGTTTATATATGCCTTTGCTGTGCCTAGTGTTCCTTGGGAGGATATATCTATGGACTTTGTTTTAGGTTTACCTCGAACAAAGAAGGGAGGATAGCATATTTGTTGTCGTGGATAGATTCTCGAAAATGGCACACTTTATACCATGTCATAAAAGCGATGATCTTTGTTAATGTTGCTGATTTGTTCTTTCGTGAAATTATTAAGCTTGCATGGTGTGCCAAATACTATTGTTTCAGATCGTGATACTAAATTTCTTAGCCACTTTTGGAGATGTTTATGGGCTAAGTTGGGGACTAAACTGCTTTTAGTACTACTTGTCACCCCCAAACCGATGGACAAACTGAAGTAGTCAATAGAACATTGTCTACTATGCTTAGGGCTGTTTTGAAGAATAATAAGAAAATGTGGGAAGAATGCTTGCCTCATATTGAATTTGCTTATAATCGTTCATTGCATTCTACTACTAAGATGTGCCCTTTTGAAATTGTGTATGGCTTCCTACCTCGTGCACCTATTGATTTGTTGCCTCTTCCATCTTGGAGAAGGTTAATTTTGATGCTAAAAACGTGCTGAATTGATTTTAAAAATGCATGAGTTAACTAAGGAAAACATTGAGCGTATGAATGCTAAATATAAACTTGTTGGAGATAAGGGTAGAAAACATGTTGTCTTTGCACTGGAGATCTTGTTTGGTTACATTTGCGTAAGGATAGGTTTCCTAATTTGCGCAAATCAAAGCTAATGCCACGTCTTGATGGTCCATTTAAGGTGTTAGAAAATAAATGATAATGCATATAAACTTGAGCTGCTGCAGATTTTGGGGTTAGTCCACTTTTAACATTGCAGATTTGAAGCCTTATTTGGGTGAGGAAGATGAGCTTCCGTCGAGGGCGACTTCATTTCAAGAAGGGAGGATGATGAGGACATCAATACCATTGTTACACCCACAGCCCTGCTGCTATACATCTTGGACCAATTACTAGAGCTCGCGACGCCAATTGAATTATCGGTACTTTCGTTTCTTGGTAATGATTCCAATGTTCATGAGAATATGATGCTGCCTAAATTGGATACATTTGTTTTGCTTACAAATGAAGGGCCTACCATGGACAAGAAAGATGAACCTTGGAGCAAGTTCAAGCATGGAGATGTTGGCATGCGCAAGGGAACAAACGGAGTTACAAGTGATGATTCCGGGACTTTGAAGCCATCCTAATGAGTGCATGAGGCCTTGGACGAAATATACAAGATGCCACTTCATAATATTCGTCCATAGGCTATTCTAGGTGCTGCGTCACCTTATTATTGGGCCAGACCCATGTAATTTCGAAATACTTAAGTATAGGCATTTTTTAGAGTCCGTATGTGTGGGGAAACAAGAGTTAGGGTTGATTTCGGACCCCTCCACCAAGGGCCACGAAATTCCCCCCCTCTTCCTCCATATATACAGCCCTTAGGGCACCGTTTAGACCTTGGGTTTTGTTTAGATTAAAAGTTCGCCATAGCTGCAACTTGGCGTGCCGTTTGTGTTCAACGACCGGACAAAGGCGTCACAGAACCCCACCTTGATCAATAAAGCTTTCATCTTATATTCGCAATATCCAGATTGCAATCTCAGTTTCTTGCTTGTTCTTCGTTTGCTCGCAGGAAGCAGGCCCTCGTGGTCGAGTTGATCGTGCTCGGCGTGGTCAATAACCCTCGGAAGTTGGTTTAGCGATTGCTAAGCGCGCGACGTCTCGCTGACGTTAAGTAGTCGGATCGTCAAGGTCGACTCCCACAGAAACGATAGCCACCATCTCATCGAAACATCGGGACACCTTTGCCTCTATCATACCCACATGGCCTTACTTTTGCGTAGCTTACCCATCGAGACTAGCCATTGAGTATTGCCGGCAACGTGACTTGTGCACATTAGTGATCATACTCCATAGCATACATACCATACCACCGTGGTGCATATCTTGGGATCCATTTCGTTTGGATCCATGAGTACATCAGTGTCCCATGAGTCCGCCTCCATGAGCCTCTTGCAAAAGGAGCAAACGAAGAGAAGACTCCAGAATGCATAGTTTGTTAGCTCTCATAAGATAAGCACCCTTGATGTAATATTGTTCCCAAGAAGTATGCGTCAAACACTTAGCATAAGGAATAGCAAAAGATGGGTCGTTAGCATACAATTCTTTTATGTGCTTAAAGCCAATAACATTCAACTCAAGTTTAGTGACAAGCGTGCATATGTGTGAAAGTGCATCGGCAACTACATTTTCTTTACCCTTAATGTACTTGATCACTTAAGGAAAAGATTCAATAAACTCACTCCATTTGGCATGACGCTTGTTCAACTTAGATTGACCTTTTAGGTACTTAAGCGTTTCATGATCGGTATGGATGACAAACTCATGCGGTCTAAGGTAATGTTCCCAAACATGTAGCACATGCACTAAAGCATATAATTCTTTGTCATAGATGGGATAGTTAAGTTGAGCACCGGATAGTTTTTCACTAAAATATGCAATGACTCGTTTTTCTTGCATCAAAACTCCGCCAATTCCAGTACCACTTGCATCACAATGGACCTCAAAAGTTTTGTCAAAATTAGGCAAAGCAAGAATCGGAGCAGGAGTAAGCAAAGACTTGAGCTCATCAAAAGCGGTGGATTGCAAAGTTCCCCAAACAAAAGGAGTATTCTTCTTACTCAAAGCATGCAAAGGAGCGGCAATTGTGCTAAAATCTTTCACAAAGCGACGATAAAAACCCGCAAGACCAAGAAAGCTACGCACTTGTTGCAAATTGGTGGGTTGGGGCCAAGTTTTAATTGCTTCAATTTTAGATTCATCAACATGGACAACCTTTGAGGATACTACAAAACCCAAGAAAACCACTTTGTCAACACCAAATGTGCATTTTTTTCATGTTTGCATAAAGACTTTCCTTGCAAAGGGTTTGCAAAACAGCCCTAACATGATCAACATGTTCTTTCATGGTTTTGCTAAACACAAGAATATCGTCGAAGTAAACCACAACAAAGACTCCAATGTAAGGACGAAGCACATGATGCATAAGACGCACGAAACTACCGGGAGCCTCCGATAGACCCATAGGCATCACTAACCACTCATATAAACCAAATTTGGTTTTGAAAGCAGTTTTCCATTCATCACCCTCTTGTATGCGGATTTGATAATCGCCACTTTTAAGATCAATTTTTGAGAAAAAGTTGTGATAGAGGCAAAGGTGTCCCGATGTTTCGATGAGATGGTGGCTATCGTTTCTGTGGGAGTCGACCTTGACGATCCGACTACGTACGTGCGAGACGTCGCGCCTTAGCAATCGCTAAACCAACTTCCGAGGGTTATTGACCACGCCGAGCACGATCAAACGACCACGAGGGCCTGTTTCCTGCGAGCAAAGGAAGAACAAGCAAGAAACTAAGATTGCAATCTGGATATTGCGAATATAAGAGAAAGCTTTATTAATGAAGGTGGGGTTCTGTGGACGCCTTGGTCTGGTCGTTGGACACAAACGGCACGCTGTGAAGTTGCTGCTATGGCGAACTTTTGATCTAAACAAAACCCAAGGTCTAAACGGTGCCCTAAGGGCTGTATATATGGAGGAAGAGGGGGGGAATTTCGTGGCCCTTGGTGGAGGGGTCCGAAATCAACCTTATCTCTTGTTTCCCCACACATACGGACTCTAAAAATAGCCTATACTTGTGTATTTCGAAATTACAAGGTCCTGGCCCACTAATAAGGTGACGCAGCTCCTAGAATAGCCTCGGGACGACATTTATGAAGTAGCATCTTGTATATTTCGTCCAAGGCTTCATGCACCCATTATGGTGGCTTCAAAGTCCTGAAATCATCACTTGTAACTCCGTTCTTGTTCCCCTTGCGCATGGCATTATCTCCATGCTTGTTCTTGCTCCAATGTCCATCCTTCTCCAAGCTAGGGCCTTCATTTGTAAGCAAAACAAATGTATCCAATTTAGGCAGCATCATATTCTCATGAACATTAGAATCATTACCAAGAAATGAAAGTACACGATAATTTAATTGGCGTGCATGAGCTCTAGTAATTGGTCCAATATATGTAGCAGTAGGGGCTGTAGGTGTAACAATGGTATTGATGTCCTCATCATCCTCCCTTCTTGAAATGAAGTCGTCCTCGACGGAAGCTCATCTTCCTTACCCAAATAAGGCTTCAAATCTGCAATGTTAAAGTGGGACTAACCCCAAAATCTGCAGGCAGCTCAAGTTTATATGCATTATCATTTATTTTCTCTAACACCTTAAATGGACCATCAAGACGTGGCATTAGATTTGATTTATGCAAATTAGGAAACCTATCTCTTACGCATAAATGTAACCAAACAAGATCTCCAGGTGCAAAGACAACATGTTTTCTACCCTTATCTCCAAACAAGTTTATATTTAGCATTCATACGCTCAATGTTTTCCTTAGTTATCTCATGCATTTTTAAAATCAATTCAGCACGTTCTTTAGCATCAAAATTAACCTTCTCCGAAGATGGAAGAGGCAACAAATCAATAGGTGCACGAGGTAGGAAGCCATACACAATTTCAAAAGGGCACATCTTAGTAGTAGAATGCAATGAACGATTATAAGCAAATTCAATATGAGGCAAGCATTCTTCCCACATTTTCTTATTATTCTTCAAAACAGCCCTAAGCATAGTAGACAATGTTCAATTGACTACTTCAGTTTGTCCATCGGTTTGGGGGTGACAAGTAGTACTAAAAGCAGTTTAGTCCCCAACTTAGCCCATAAACATCTCCAAAAGTGGCTAAGAAATTTAGTATCACGATCTGAAACAATAGTATTTGGCACACCATGCAAGCGAATAATTTCACGAAAGAACAAATCAGCAACATTAACAAACATCATCGCTTTTATGACATGGTATAAAGTGTGCCATTTTGAGAATCTATCCACGACAACAAATATGCTATCCTCCCTTCTTTGTTCGAGGTAAACCTAAAACAAAGTCCATAGATATATCCTCCCAAGGAACACTAGGCACAGTCAAAGGCATATATAAACCATGAGGATTGAGTCGTGACTTAGCTTTTTGACATGTAGTGCAGCGAGCAACAAAACGCTCAACATCCCGTCTCATCTTTGGCCAAAAGAAATGTGTAGCAAGTATATCCTCCGTCTTCTTGACGCCAAAGTGTCCCATTAAGCCTCCTCCCGCGCCCCCTGCAACAACAAAAGACGAACAGAGCTAGCAGGAATGCATAGCTTGTTAGCACGAACACAAAACCATCATTAATAACGAACTTGTTCCATGTTCTTCCTTCTTTACAATTCTGCATTACATCTTTAAAATCAGCATCATGCACATATTGATCTTTGATGGTCTCCAAACCAAATATTTTGAAGTCAAGTTGTGAAAGCATAGTATAGCGACGAGACAAAGCATCAGCAATAACATTTTATTTACCCTTCTTGTGTTTAATGACATAAGGGAAAGTCTCAATGAATTCAACCCATTTAGAAAACAGCCCTAAGCATAGTAGACAATGTTCTATTGACTACTTCAGTTTGTCCATCAGTTTGGGGGTGACAAGTAGTACTAAAAAGCAGTTTAGTCCCCAACTTAGCCCATAAACATCTCCAAAAGTGGCTAAGAAATTTAGTATCACGATCTGAAACAATAGTATTTGGCACACCATGCAAGCGAATAATTTCACGAAAGAACAAATCAGCAACATTAACAGCATCATCGCTTTTATGACATGGTATAAAGTGTGCCATTTTCGAGAATCTATCCACAACAACAAATATGCTATCCCTCCCCTTCTTTGTTCGAGGTAAACCTAAAACAAAGTCCATAGATATATCCTCGCAAGGAACACTAGGCACAGGCAAAGGCATATATAAACCATGAGGATTGAGTCGTGACTTAGCTTTTTGACATGTAGTGCAGCGAGCAACAAAACGCTCAACATCCCGTCTCATCTTTGGCCAAAAGAAATGTTTAGCAAGTATATCCTCCGTCTTCTTGACGCCAAAATGTCCCATTAATCCTCCTCCATGCGCCTCCTGCAACAACAAAAGACGAACAGAGCTAGCAGGAATGCATAGCTTGTTAGCACGGAACACAAAACCATCATTAATAACAAACTTGTTACATGTTCTTCCTTCTTTACAATTCTGCATTACATCTTTAAAATCAGCATCATGCACATATTGATCTTTGATGGTCTCCAAACCAAATATTTTGAAGTCAAGTTGTGAAAGCATAGTATAGCGACGAGACAAAGCATCAAGCAATAACATTTTCTTTACCCTTCTTGTGTTTAATGACATAAGGGAAAGTCTCAATGAATTCAACCCATTTAGCATGTCTACGATTCAGTTTAGCTTGACTTTTAATATGTTTCAACGATTCATGATCGAATGTATAACAAATTCTTTGGGCCATAAATAATGTTGCCATGTCTCTAAAGTCCGAACAAGAGCATATAATTCTTTGTCATAAGTAGAATAGTTCAGACTAGGCCCACTCAATTTTTCGAGAAAAGTATGCAACAGGTTTGCCATCTTGTAATAACACACCTCCTAATCCAATTCCACTAGCATCACATTCAAGCTCAAAAGTCTTATTAAAGTCAGGAAGTTGGAGTAAAGGAGCATGTGTCAACTTATCTTTCAATACCGTGAAGGCTTCTTCCCGTGCGGTACCCCAAACAAAAGGCACATCCTTCTTTGTAAGCTCATTGAGAGGTGCAGCAATGGTGCTAAAGTCTCTCACAAAGCGCCTATAGAAACCAGCGAGTCCAAGAAAACTCCTCACTTGTGTGACCGTTTTGGGCTGCGGCCAACTCTCAATAGCTTCAATCTTGGCTTTATCAACTTCAATTCCTGTGGAGTAACAACATAGCCAAGAAAAGATACTCGGTCGGTGCAAAAGGTGCACTTCCCAAGGTTACCAAACAAACGTGCATCACGTAGAGCATTAAAAACAGCATGTAAATGTTCCAAATGTTCTTCCAAAGATTTGCTATAAATCAGTATATCATCAAAGTAAACTACCACAAATCGTCCAATGAAAGCACGTAAAACTTCGTTCATTAATCTCATGAAAGTACTAGGTGCATTAGTTAACCCAAAAGGCATGACTAACCACTCATATAATCCAAACTTAGTTTTAAATGCTGTTTTCCATTCATCTCCCAATTTCATACGAATTTGATGGTATCCACTACATAAATCAACTTTGGAGAATATTGTAGAGCCACTCAATTCATCAAGCATATCATCTAGCCTAGGAATAGGATGGCGATAACGAATAGTAATATTATTAATGCCTCTACAATCAACACACATACGCCGACGTACCATCCTTTTTGGCACTAGTATAATAGGAACAGCACAAGGACTAAGAGATTCGCGTATATAACCTTTGTCGAGCAGCTCACGTACTTGACGATAATCTCCTTCGTCTCCTCCGGATTGGTACGGTATGGTGCACGGTTGGGTAGCGATGCACCGGAATTAAGTCAATTTGATGCTCAATCCCTCGAATAGGTGGTAATCCGGTGGCACGTCTTGTGGGAAGACGTCGGCGAACTCTGCAAAATGTTAGTGACAGCGAGGGGCAAAGAGGAAGGCACGTCCTCGAATGAAAATAATGCCTCTTTGCACACAAAAGCATAACAAACAGATTTGCTAGAATCTAGCTCATCAATATCAGATTTGGTGGCAAATAAACATGCACTTTTCAGTTTAATTTCGAAGCAACATTAGATGGTTTATTATTAGGCTTCATTTGTTGCTCAAATTCTTTTGCCACAATCTGATTTTCACTCTTATTTTTCTCCTGTTTTGCTTTATTAGCTCTATTAATATCATCTTTCAAAATGGAATCAGAGTCATAGGAAGCAAAGTAATATTTTATCCTTGTGAACAAGAGTATCTGATTGTTTCTACCATGGTGTACAGAATTTTATCAAATTGCCATGGTCTACCAAGTAATAAGGAACATGCTTGCATAGGTACCACATCACAATCAACATAATCAGCATATGTAGAGATACTAAAATACACACGAACGAGACGTGTTACCTTAACCTTGTCGCTGTTGTTGAACCATTGGATGTAGTAAGGATGTGGATGTGGTCTTGTGGTGAGAGAAAGCTTCTCCACCATATCCATGCTAGCCAAGTTGTTGCAGCTCCCTCCATCTATGATGACGCGAATAGAACGTTCCTTCACAACTCCTTTGTATGGAACAAGTTATGCCTCTGATTTTGCTCAGCTTGTGTAACCTGCACACTCAAAACACGTTGAGCAACTAAACATTCATACTGTCGGCATCTTCACAGCCATGTATTGCGTCTCATGATCGTAATCATCTCCACCGTGTTCTTCATGTGTAATAAGAGCCAAAGTCTCTTCATCATAGTCACTAGCGGACTCATACCCACCATCCTCGTAGCAATCATCACACGCTGAGATTGGCATTCTCTGCAAAATGTCCTCTTCCCTTACAACGACGACAAATAATATCACTTGTGTGCCCTGTTGACGCCATGGAAGAAGAAGAGCTCTGTGTAGGCCCAAGCAGTGTACTCTTGGCGAGATAGTGGTGGTTGTGCCTGCTTTCTTGTATCACGGTTGGAGGTGGCAGCTAACGGAGGTGCGGTGTAGTAGAACGTGTGGAAGTAGATGATGCACGTGGTGTCCATGAGGAAGGTCGACCTGCAGAAAAGTTAGTCCGTGCCAAGGCACATCGATCCTGCACTTCACGTTCACTTTACAAGCAAGATGGAATAATCGAGTGATATTATTATAATCCTTGTAGTCTAGAATGATCTGAATCTCTCTATTTAATCCACCCGATGGCGTGCAAGCATAGCTTCATTCTCTTCAACAATACCACATCTAATCAAGCCGGTTTGTAATTCCTAATAATATTCTTCTACGAATTTTTCCTTGTCTTAAGCGCTGCAATTTTTGAAGTAATTCACGTTGATAATATGGTGGAACCCAACGAGCACGCATAGCAGTTTTCAAAGCAGCCCAAGTAGCTGGAACAGGATATAATCTACAATGTTTAGACCACCAAACACATGCAAAGGTAGTGAAAGCACAAACAATGCAGAGAACACGTCTCTCCTCGGGATATTGTAAACATGTAAATCGTTGTTCAGTTTCTAACTCCCAAGTAAGATATATATCAGGAACATATCTACCCTCAAATGGTGGAATATTCAATTCCAGTTTAGGGAGATGGTCATGATCTCGTACTGAAGGGGAGCCGAACATTGCCATTATTTGCATGTGGGCGACACGGTGGTTGTGGTGCTGGTGGTTGCACGTAGTTCGATGTTGATCAACCTCATCCTCGTAATCTCTCACATAATCATCCTCCCCACCGCAGCAGCAGGAGCCACGAAGTATCAACAAAGAGCACAAAGCAGCTTGGCGGTGAAGAGGGACACGGGAAGCTTCGGCGGAGGGCTGTTTCGCGATGTGGAGGTAGTCCTTGTTGTTGTAGTAGAGGTGCGTTAGGTGCCGCCGGTGGTGGTGGTGGTAGACGCTTGAGCAATTCATTAAACTTGTTATCGAGCTTTGTTTGAACGCCTTCTCAATGCCATCTATCTTCTCCATGGCCTCTTCAAATCTATTTAGCACATCTTCCACCTGCCCACTCATCATTTGTTGAAACTTATCATGTAGCGCTTTGTTTGTCATGTTCTCCCGATCGATCACGTCGGCTTGTGATCCTGCCATGGTTAGCAGCAATAGAAACACACAATATGATTGACAGACTACTAGGAAGTGGTGGTGGTGGTGTGGTGGACGATCACAAATCCGTCAAGCAAATCTCAAATTCTTACCAGTTCTTACCCAGAAGGCGGTGATCGGCAACCGATGTAGTCAAAACTCTCAAAGCTTGGATAGAGCGATTACTGGGAGAGTCAAGCATACGATGTAGATGTATGTGGAGCTGGGAAGGCTTATAATATGGTAGCAAAAGGGTCAGCAATAATCAATTCAGAGATGCAAAGTTGAATAAGCGCTCGTGACGATCTTGTCTTTGGTCCTAGGCTAGACCGTGCTAGAGACGCGAGCCTAGAACACTAACAAAATCACGGCGCTGCACGTAAACAAGGAAAAGCACACTCTGGATTTTTTTCGCTCTTTTTTTTTTTTTGCTGCTTTTTTTTTTGCTGCTTTTTTTTTGCAAAAATCACTATAATGGCGAGTGTCTCAAAACTCTTCCCAGGTCAAACTGACAGGATGGGCACGAAATTTTTTCGACCAAAAAAAAAAAATTTCGACTGCCCGGACCCAAAAACTGGAAACAGGTCAAAAAAAACTTTCTATAACGGCGATTGTCTCAATACACTTAGAAACACCTAAAAATAGGATAGCAGAAAATTTTTTCGACAAGTGCGTTTTGAACATTTTGGGCCTAAGCGGAGGGTGGTTTCGGACTCTTTTTTTCGAAACCTACTCCGCAAGGAAAACACAAATCGGAAACTAGATGGATCTCGAAAACAAACCTAATATGCAAGGAACTCGGATTGGTGGTGGATATATGGTGGTGGTATATGGCAGCGGTGGTAGTATATGGATATGGATCGGTGGTGGTATACGGACACGGATTGGTGGTGGTCTATGGATACGGATTCAGAGCGGTGGTGGTAGGTGGCAAGGGCGATGATGATGGTGCGGTGGCGGCGTGACAACTTATGACCAGAACTCGAAACTCTAAAAGACTAGACGCTAAGACCAGCAACTAGACACGACGATGTAACCGCAAATTCAACAAAGCAAAACCCTAAAAAGATTATGCAAAGGCTCAGATTGGTTCGGATATGATGAACTAACCCTAATTTTTTTTGTGGCTTTTTCGTGGACTGTAGGTATGAAGAACAGACTCGATCTAATCTACGAAAAACTGTAAAATCTCACCGAGCAACCTGAAAATCTGATACCACTTGATAGAGGACAAGGTGTCCCGATGTTTCGATGAGATGGTGGCTATCGTTTCTGTGGGAGTCGACCTTGACGATCCGACTACGTACGTGCGAGACGTCGCGCCTTAGCAATCGCTAAACCAACTTCCGAGGGTTATTGACCACGCCGAGCACGATCAACGACCACGAGGGCCTGTTTCCTGCGAGCAAGCGAAGAACAAGCAAGAAACTAAGATTGCAATCTGGATATTGCGAATATAAGAGGAAAGCTTTATTAATGAAGGTGGGGTTACTGTGGACGCCTTTGTGCAGTCGTTGAACACAAGCGGCTGTGAAGTTGCTGCTATGGCGAACTTTTGATCTAAACAAAACCCAAGGTCTAAGCGGTGCCCTAAGGGCTGTATATATGGAGAAGAGGGGGGGAATTTCGTGGCCCTTGGTGGAGGGGTCCGAAATCAACCCTATCTCTTGTTTCCCCACACACACGGACTCTCAAAATAGCCTATACTTGTGTATTTCGAAATTACAAGGGCCTGGCCCAATAATAAGGTGACGCAGCACCTAGAATAGTCTCGGGACGACATTTATGAAGTAGCATCTTGTATATTTCGTCCAAGGCTTCATGCACCCATTATGGTGGCTTCAAAGCCCTGAAATCATCACTTGTAACTCCGTTCTTGTTCCTCTTGCGCATGGCATTATCTCCATGCTTGTTCTTGCTCCAATGTCCATCCTTCTCCAAGCTAGGGCCTTCATTTGTAAGCAAAACAAATGTATCCAATTTAGGCAGCATCATATTCTCATGAACATTAGAATCATTACCAAGAAACGAAAGTACCTGATAATTTAATTGGCGTGCGCGAGCTCTAGTAATTGGTCCAGTATATGTAGCAGTAGGGGTTGTGGGTGTAACAATGGTATTGATGTCCTCATCAAGTTGCCTCCACTAAGTTCATCAAGCATATCATCTAAGCGAGGAATGGGATGCCTATAGCGAACGGCAATAGCATTTATAGGTCTACAATCGTAACACAAGCGGAAACTTCCATCGGGTTTAGGCACAAGTATAACGGGAACGGCACACAGGCTTAGGCTTTCACGTACATGACCGTTGTCGATGAGTTGTTGTACTTGCCGTTGAATCTCCTTGGTTTCTTCGGGATTGACTCGGTATGGAGCTTTGTTTGGTAGAGGCGCTCCGGGGATGAGGTCGATTCGATGCTCAATGCCTCGAAGAGGAGGTAGACCCGGAGGTAGCTCATTGGGGAAAACATCTTGGAATTTCTGCAAAAGAGATTTAAACACTAAAGGTAGTTCATGAGAGGTGTTAGTTGTTGGCTCTCCATCCTTGCACACAAGGACAAAGTGCATCACATTAGATGGGTTCTCACACACTTCTCTCATCTCACTTTTGGTGGCAAATAGGATGAGGTTTTTCTCTCTAGGCGAAAAGGCGCTCAGGTTTGGCTTGTGGCTCTCACTCACTTTTTGGTGGATCACTTTCTCACTCTTGTCTCTATGATGGGTGGCTTGCTTGTCGGCTATCACTTGACAAGGAGACATAGGTCGTAGCACATATTCCTTCCCTTTCATCTTGAAGCTATAGTGATTGGTGCGCCCATTGTGGAAGACACCACGGTCGAATTGCCATGGTCGACCAAGAAGGAGGTGGCAAACCGTCATTGGGACCACATCACATTCCAAAGTGTCCTCATATGCACCAATTTTGAAGGAGACTTGGACCGTATGTTCAACTCGTATAGTGTCAGAGTCACTTAGCCATTGAACCTTGTAGGGATTCGGGTGCTTCCTCTTGACCAATTGAAGCTTGGAGCATAGTTCTTCACTTGCCAAGTTGTGACAACTTCCTCCATCGATGATGACCTTGACGGACCTTCCGTTGATGCCGGCCTTTGTGTGGAAGATGTGGCATCTTTGGTCGTCTTCTTGTTGACGTTGAAGAGTCAAGACCTTGGAGACAACGAGAGCGGGGCTCGAATCCTCATCACAAAAGACTTGATCATCTTCATCTTCGTTCACTCGCCGGTGCATGGCTACTTGCTCAAGGGCTTCCATCTCCTCATCACTCATTGAGTCATAGGTGCCGTCGTCGTTGAGGATCATGGTGCGCTTGTTGGTGCATTCGTAGGACTTGTGGCCTCGGCCGCCGCAAGTGAAACACTTGAAGGAGCTTGTCTTGATGGTCTCATCGGCCGGAGTAGATGATGAAGCACGCGGCTTGAAGTTGCTTGTATTAGGAGGAGGACGACTTGAACTTGTCGAATTTTTCTTGTAATTCGACTTGTCGTCGTTGTTTGTAGAAGGTTTGGTTGATGTAGATGTTGGAGGAGGTGTTGAAGCTTGGTTGTTGGAGAAGCCGTAGGTCTTGGACGAGTACTTGGCGTACTTGAAGTCATCTTGCACTTGACGTTCCGCCTTTGTAGCTTGATGCACGAGCTCAATGAGGGTGGAGTAGGGTTGGAAGTCGGCGATCTTCTTGATGGGATGATTGAGTCCATTCAAGAAATGTGCCATTGTTTGCTCATCATCTTCCTTCACATTGGCTCGAATCATGGCTATCTCCATTTCCCTGTAGTATTCTTCAACACTCTTTGTTCCTTGTTTGAGGAGTTGGAGTTTCTTGAAGAGGTCGCGGTTGTAGTAGGTTGGCACAAAACGTGCTCTCATGACATCTTTCATTTGAGCCCAAGTGGTGATTGGAGGTTCACCTCTTGCTTGTCGTTGCTCAATGATTTATTCCCACCATATGAGCACATAGTCTTGGAATTCAAGTGATGCCATAGCGATTTTCTTCTCTTCCTCATAGTTGTGCAAACGAAAGATTTTGTCGACCTTCAATGCCCATGAAAGATATTCTTCGGGGTCATTGCTTCCATTGAACTTGGGCATGGTGAATTTGAGCTTTCCATATCGTTGCTCTTCATTGTGTTGTTGGCGATGGTGATGATGACGCCCTTGACGTGGATGGCAATCGTCTTCATGTTGCTCTTGGCGTGGATGAAAACCATGATCAACTTGCTCTTGTTGAACTTGAGGTTGCGGTGGAGCTTGACGAGCTTGTGGAGGAGCTTGAGGAACTTGACGTTGCACACTTGGTTGGTAGTTCCTCTCTTGGATTTCTTCTCGAAGGGCTTCCTCTTGATTGCGCCGTTCGCGATTGCGGTTGGCGATGGCTCGACTTGATTCTTGAAGGGCACGTTGCGCCTCAAGAGCTTGCGCTTCTTGTTGTTGTTGTTGAAGACGTTGAGCCTCGGCGTCTTGTTAAATCTTAGTGTGTAGACGCTTTCGTTCTTCCTCTTGGCGCTGTAGTCGTTGTCGTTCTTGAGCTTGGGCAAAGCGGCTTGGTTTGATTGAGGACGAGGGACTTGCTCATCGACTTGCTCTTGTGAATGCTTGTCATGTAGCGGGTTGCGAGATGCATGACGGTCTTGACGCGCGGCTCGTCGAAGAGTGTTCGATGACTGTGTACTTGAGTCATAGAAGGTGTCGTCGGAGTGTTGACTCGAGCGGCTCCGTCTTGAGGATGAAGAAGTGGAATGATGCCGGTTCCTCATCAAGGCACGGATCTCGTCCATTCTTGCATCATTCTCTTGCTTGTGAGCGTCGAACTTTTTGTCGAAGTAGTCTCTTGTACGTTGCTCGGGGAGTCGCAAGTCGGTGGCGAGGTTGTCGATGCGGTCGCTCATTGCTTGTTGCTCTTGGTGCAACGCTCGTTGTGCACCAAAGAGGTGGCTCTTGGTGACGATGACGACATGTAAATCGTCTTGCTCGAGGAAGAGTGGGTTGGTAGAAGTACTTGGCCTATCCATCATTCCAAGCAAAAATGTGAGTGGTAGAAGGAGAAGAACTTATACCAATGTACCTTTGACCGAAGTTGATGATGACTCAAGTTCACTCAAATGCGGACAGTGAAATAGCACTTTTGGTACCAATCCTTGTCGGTTCTCACACCTACACAAATAAAAGCTTATGGTGGAGCTTGGTGAGAATGGTGGTACAAAATTTGATGCAATTGTAAGTGATCGTCAATAATGTTGGAAAAGGTACACAAATTTGCAAATGCAACAAGTAGACCAAGCAAAAAATGGTACACGGAAACACACACGCAAATAGATAAGTGGGATTGTGCAAACCAAAAGTGAGCCAAAATGTGGAATCCACGAAAATGCTCTTGTTGCACAATACTAGAGAGACGCTAGCACGATTGCACAATAGGCGAATACGGAACTTGTGCACAACCTACTAGGCAAAAATGCAACTATCTCTATCCCATTATGCTATATGTATGGTATTTGGTGTTATGATCCAAGATGATCCAATATGACAATCTTAATGTAGTATGATGCTATGGTTCTTGCTCATAAGCTCTTTGCTTATCTTTCCTCTTTGCTTAAAAGCTTGGGTGGCTCTTTCACTTTTGAGCTCTTTTCTCATGCAAAACTTCACGAACCAAGATAGCAATTGTGTATGCTATGACAACTTTGTGACACACAAATGGATCCCAAGATATGCACCACGGTGGTATGGTATATATGCTATGGAGTATGATCACTAATGTGCACAAGTCACGTTGCCGGCAATACTCAATGGCTAGTCTCGATGGGTAAGCTACGCAGAAGTAAGGCCATGTGGGTATCAATGCAATTGCAAGGTATGACAAAGATGTCGATGATGTTACCGTCCTTGGCGATGATGTGACCCTTGCGAAGATGAGTCGAGGTGATGATGAAGTCGAACCGTACCTAGATAGCCGAAACACAATAGGACACGGGAACCACAACTCAAAATCTCAAGGACCAAAATGTGGCAAAATCGTCATAGGATGTATTGGGGAGGATGCTGGTGTATGTGGTTTTGGAAGGTGGGGTGGTGGTGGTGGTTAAACTGAAGAATTTCAGTTTCGTCAGGGTTTTACGGACGTCCGGTTTTTTCCGGTCGTCCGGCCGTTCCTGGGGCTCCGGACGTCCGTAAAGCGTCGGTCGTCTGGCGAGGTCGGGGTCAACGCGAGTTGGGCCTGGGCAATTTTGAGGTGGAAGAAGATGGTGAGGTCAAAATTGAGCGGATTGATGGATGGAAAAGGGTGGGGAGGGTGGGAAAAGCTAGATCCACACGTAGCAACTCAAATCCCTGGACCAAATCCAACAAAATCTCAACTCACCAACAAATTACAAAAACTTTTAGGGCTATTTTTTGGTGGGGAATTTTCGGATTTAGGACAAAAACAACAAAATCAAGCTAGAAAACACGGGGTAGGGGCTCCAAAAATGTGATCAACGTGGCTCATGATACCAAGATGATGTAGGGCGGAACCCTAGTCGGAGATCTTTCACGTTTGGAGGGGATCCTACGAGGAGAACACGACGAACAAGCGGAAGAACACAAGAACAAACACACAAGAGGAACACTAAACCGACAAGTCTCGATCACACAAGGGCTAGATCACCGAACACATAAGGTAGCACAAGATTCAAAATCAACAAAGGAAAGATACACGAGTAGCCGGTCTTCTCCGTGAGGAGGTCTTGATGGGGTCCACCCTAGAAGGGGTCTTGAATCCTCTTGGAAGGATCTTCTCCAGGAGGCGCGATCTCGAGGAGAAGGTAACTCAAGTGGATGAGCAAAGCTCTCACACAAATATGAGCTAATCCTTTGCTAACCCTAACTAGGAGGAGGAGGAGGTCTATTTATAGTCTTAGTGCAAATGGGGGCGAAGTGAACGGGTACATGGGCTCCAGCCAGCGATCGCGGTCACACAGGTGTCGGACGTCCGGGGCTTCGGGACGGTCCGGACGTCCGGAGGCTGTCGGACGTCCGTAAATCCGGCTCGGGTGCAGGTCGGTCGGTTGTCCGGAGGCTTCGGTCTTCCGTAGATTTGGCTCTGATCGGTGTGCGCCGGCCGTCCGAAGAGGACCGGTCGTCCGAGGCTTCGGGAAGGCCCGGACGTCCGTGGATCGTCGGACGTCCGTGAGATCCGTTCGGTGCCAGTACTGCCGGACGTCCGAGGGCGTCGGTCGTCCGTCTTTGGGAGTCGTCGGACGTCCGGACTTGGTCGGACGTCCGATGCCTGTAGCTTCAGCAGCTTTTCTTCTATTTCTTCAACATGCTTGGGGTCCTCGTCGTCTTGGCTCTTGCAAGTAGTTGTTCCTTGGCTCATCTCCATGTACCTGATTACACATAGAGTTTCCGAATGAGGTAGTAGCCATGTCTCGTGCGTAGGAAGAGGGGGTTCGGAGAGGAGCGAGTTCACCTTATCTTCGATAGCCTTAGCTCGGGCTCGAGTCATGGGTCCACGTGGTGTTGAGGAAGATGTAGGTGCGTCCATGGGGATGAGTGAGGGATGCTCCGCATCAGATCTCCACAAAGCATGCAAATACACATAGGAGTAGCATAATGGTGAATCATGGGTAGATGCAAGCAAGGGTCACAATTGCATGGCAAAATCATGTAAAGAGGCATAACATGCAAAGTGAACACGATAGTATGGGCATAAGGTGACAAGTGGTAAATAGCCCATAGTCGTGTGAGAGCCAAGTAAAAGAGATGCGTGTAGTCCTTGCGCGAAGGGAACGGTGGTAAGGATAGTCCATGGGATCCCAAAGCATCGTTGCTCTCAAGAGCTCGTTTCGTCAACTCATGGGATTGAGATGTTGACGAGTATACGTGAGTATCTACACAAAACAAAGACAAAGGAAAAATTGTGTGTGCGTGGTAGATGTACACATCATACATCATGATGCGCACGTGCTTGTGTTGGTTAGCACAAAATAGCCAATGCTCAAATAAATGGATGCGTGATATAGAAACATGTCATCCATCATGAGAGGTTTGTTATTATGTATAGCATAATGGAGACTCAAATTGTGTAATGCATCGTGGGAAATATCTAGAGCATTGTTATTCACGGAATGCATATGGTGTACACTATCATGGGAATCATGCAAAGTATGAAATGCATCAAGATCTCCTAATATGTATGACGAAACTATGGGGGTCTCCTCATGAGCAAGAGTAGAAACATCACGTGGAGAATATTGACAACATCCAAAACAATGCATATTTGGCACAATGTGATCATGGCATGGCATAGTAGATGAATTGCGAAAATCATGTAAAGGAAGCATGGCAATATCATCACATGAAAAACAAAAGCCAATGACCATCATCTCGTCATCTATGCCATAAGTGCAAATGGGATTTATGTTAACGGGGCATGCATAGTTACTATGTTGAGATTGAAATGAGGCTATATGGGAGATCTCACTCATAGCATATGACAAGTTCAATGGATTGTCAAACATGAAGTGACCAATAGAATTTTCACATGATATCCTATGAAGCATAGCATCACAACTAGGCAACTCAACATGCTCATCATCATATTCATCATAAATAGGTAAGTCAAGGCATGAAGAAGTCTCACTAGCATGAAGCATGGGAATCGGTGGGTCAACATCATGGGAGCAATCATTGTCAAGAGGGTCCACTAGTGGGACAAGAGAAGCACCATCACCTATGTTACCGTTGGAGCGTCGCTCATGTGTTGTAGGTGAGGTGTTGAAGATCGTCTCGCTGTCATCTTCAGCTTGATGGAACCATGTGGGGGGTGTATCATCATCCATCATGGCCATCGTCGTCTCCAATGTAGGTATGGACTCGTCGAGGATAGGCATGTCGTCATGTAGGAGACCTAGCACCAAAGAAGAAAACACACTAGGAGTAGAGGTTAAGTCGTTAGAAATCATAGTGGCCTCACATGCCGTGTCAACAACGTCACTCACTAAGTGCTGTGGCTGACTCACTCCCTCTTGGATGCTCTCACTCATATGGTTGGTGGAGTCACTCAAATTGCGCTCAACATCACATAGGATGTGTGGTATGCTCTCATGTGTGGGGCTAGTGATGGTCACACTCATCCTCTCATAGGAAATGCACTCAATGTCACATATGGTGGAGTCACTCATATCACTCATGGTGGGGTGGCTCTCCTCACATGGGAATTGGGTCATCTCTTTATATGTGGGTGTCGGAGAGATGTTGGTGCAAATGTCTCCATGCGCGGTCGCGTAGCTTGACTCGGAGTATGAGTCCAATATGGGCGCCGTCTTCATGTTGTAGAAGAGATTCGCGCTCGTCGCCATGGTCGAAGGGGATGGCCCTTGCTCGACCTTCTTGTCACCGTCTTGGTGTGGGAGGCCCATATGATGTGGCACCTCGTAGCTCGTCTCCATGACCAAAGGGAGTGTCCCATGCTCGGCCATCTTCCTTGAGGGGCTTCCGAAGATGGAAGTGTCGCCCTCGCTCGTAGGTGGTCGCCTTGGACTTGATGAAGTCGTAGTAGGCGTACTTGTGGGAAGTAGGCGAAGATGCCTTACGTCCAAAGGCGAAGATGCCTTGATAGCACTTGGCGAAGATGACGAAGTGGTTGTTGTAGTCGTAGCACCGTCTTGGTGGTGGTCGTCTCGCGGTCTTCTTTTGTGCTCATGAAGCGTCGACTTGGCGTGAAGTAGGGCTTGTGGAGCATCTTCATGATGATGATTTCGCTGTCGTGCTTGAGCTCGTAGTAGATGTCGTTCGTCGTCGTCGTGCACATGATGCTTGGAGGTGACTTGTCCTTCATGACGATGTGGATCACGAACGTGATGGTGGTCGCCATGGAGATGTGGACATGGACGACTTGCGCTTGCATCGCTTGGGTGCTCCGAAGACTTGTGGCTTGAACGTCGCCGCCTTGAAGATGACGAAGTGGAAGAAGACTTGATCAAGGCCCTAATCTCCTCCATCCTTGCATCTTGCTCCTCTTTATGTGCGGCAAGCTTCTTGTCGATGTAGTCCCTTCGCCTTGCTTCGGAGTGATGAATGTCGATGGAGATGTTCTCGATGCGCTCTCGCAATATTGATTGTGCGCCTTGCACTTGTCGTTGTAGATCGAAGATAGACGCTTTGGTGATGTAGTTGTTCATGCCGTCATTGTTGTCGAAGACCGGAGATGAAATGCCTTTCCTATCCATCACAAAACTCGAGCAAATATGAGTGGTAGAAAGAGAAGAACTTATACCAAATGTACCTTGACTGATGTTGAAAATGGATCAATGATCACTCAATGATGTAACAAGGAAATAGCATAATTTGTACCAATTCTTGCCGGTTTCTCACACCTACACAAATAAGGCTTATGGTGGAGCTCGGTGAGGATAGTGGCACAAAAATTTGATGCAAAATGTTAGCAAGAGTCAATAATGTTGAAAGAGATTCACAAATTCGCAAGCGAAACAAGTAGACCAATAGCAATGAATGGCACACGGAAACGCACACACGGATAGATAAATGGGGCCGTGCAACCAAGGAATGAGCTCAAAATGTGGAATCCACCAAAACGCTCGTGTTGCACAACACAAGAGAGACGCTAGCAGGATTGCTCAATAGGCGGATACGACACTTGTGCACAACCTATAAGATGCAAAATGGATAAACTTTGTATCCCAAGTATGCTATGTATGTATGGTTCCCGGTGTTCCTCTCAAGATGACCCAAGATGATCGGATATGACAATCTTATATGCAATGTGGTATGATGCTATGGCACTTGCTTACAAGCTTCTTTAATCTTTCTCTTTTGCTTAAAAGCTTTTTTTTCTATGGCCACTTTTGAACAATGCATGAACCAAGATAGCAATTGTGTATATGCGGGAACAAACTTGTGACACAATGGATGATATGATACCAATATGATATGGTATGTATGCAATGGATGGTGTAGATCACTAATGTGCACAATTAGCGTGGCCCGACAATACTCAAATGGCTAGACTCGATAGGCAAGTAACGCAAAATGGGCTAGGGGTTAACGATGCAATGGCAAGGGGAATATACAATGGAGGGATACCACGATACCAAGATGACATGGAGGTTACCGTCCGGCGATGATGAGTGGCGGTGTTCTTGATGTAGAAACCAAGACGATGTAGTCTCGTCCCTAAGTAGCCGAAACACCTTAGGAAACGGAAAAACCGCGAACTCAAAATCTCAAACGTCAAATGTCAAAATGATGGTAGCAAAAAAGCAGTGGTGGTTTGCACTTGGCGATGTGGAAGTGGAATGATGGGTTATACACGTGTCGAAGTTGAAGTTGTCGTCCCTAAGTAGCCGAAACACCTTAGGAGACACCCGCCACAACTCAAAAGCTCAAACAAAATTGGTTTAAGTTGGGGTGGAAGTGTATGGTGGGTAAGCCTATGCGGAAGTGGTGGTGGTGGTTGATGAAGAAGCAATTGTCCCTAAGTAGCCGAAACACCTTAGGAGACTCGAATCACTACTCAAGCAAGCACTAATGCTATATGGAACAAAATGGGTTAGGTTGCGGAAGTCGGTGGTGGCTATGCCGATGATATGGTGGAAGGCCTAGGCAAACTTGCCAAATTTTGGAAAATTTGATGGAATCAAATGGTGTTGGAACCTATCTATAGGGATGGGGGATGTCAATAGCTTCTCAACGAGCTAAAGAACTCGAAAATCGGACTCCGGATGTGGAAGTTATGGCAGAAACGGTGAAACTCGGAACGCTGAAACTGGGAGGGGCGGTTGTACCGCTTGGCGGGGCGGTAATACCGCTTGTGGCGCTCAGCGGTAGTACCGCTCGGAGGGGCGGTAGTACCGCTCGTGTCGGGATTTTTCGCAGATCGAATCGGTGCGCAATTTTGGGGCGGAAATTGATGATTTTGGGGGCAAAATTGGATGGATTTCGTGGATGGAAAGAGGGAAAACTTGGGGGAAAGCTAGATCCACTTGAAACCAAGCAAATCCATGGATCAAAATCAACAAAACATCATCAAAACTAACAAATCACAAAAAAATTTGGGGCTATTTTTGGTGGGGATTTTCGGATTTAGGACGAAAACAACAAAATCAAGCTAGAAAACACGGGGTAGGGGCTCCAAAAACGTGATCAACGTGGCTCTTGATACCAAGATGATGTAGGGCGGAACCCTATGTGGATGATCTTTCACGTTTGGAGAGGATCCCTACGAGTAACACGAAGAACGAGCGGAAGAGCACGAGGGAAATCACGGGGAAAACACAAGAGAATCACTCAAACCAACAAGATCAATCACACATGTGCTAGATCGATGAACACAAAGGGAGATACATGATCCAAAGTCAACAAAGGACGATACAAACGGTAGCCATTCTTCTCCGTGAGGAGGTCTTGATGATGGTCTTCTCCGCAAAGGAGGTCTTGAATCCAAGGTGGATCTTCTCCGAAGAGGGACATCGGTCTCTCTCGTGGAGTAGATCCGATATGGATGAGCGAATCTCTATCTTACAAATGAGCTAAATCAACGCTAACCCTAACTACGAGGTGGAGGAGGTCTATTTATAGTCTTAGTGCAAATGGGGGCGAAGTGAAGGGGTACATGGGCCTCAGGCCCGAACAACATCTTGTGAACACGCCGGTTGTACCAGTCACGGGCGGTTGTACCGCTGGTAACTCATGCAGGCGGAAGTACCGGACGTGAAGGTGGTACTACATTTGGGAGGTCGATCGCTGGCTTCGGAGATGGGCGTCGGAGGGCGGCGGTTGTACCGATCGTCGGCGGTAGTACCGGTCATTTAGTAATTACGGTACATCCGGTGCGATACCGCCTTGCACCGCACGATCACAGAAAGGTGGCCGGTTGTTGGGCGGTAGCCGACCGGTTGTACCGCTCGGGTGGTTGTTGGGCGATTGTTCCGGTCCTTCCAGGCTGGGCAGATCGCCTCCTTGAACTTCACGGTCGGTGTCCTCGTCGTCTTGTCCATGGTCTTCCTCCTTGTTCCTGGTCATGCATAGCACATACATTTGAGGTAGTAACCATGTCTCACATGTGGAAAGTGACGGTTCGGAGAGGAGCGAGTTCACCTTGTGTCCCATGGCGTATGTTTGAGGTCTCGTCATATGTCCTCTTGGGGTTTGGAGAGTAGTCGGAGTGTACATGGGGATGAACGTGGGATGCTCCGCATCACTGATGTTTATTTTCCTATGAAATGTGAAGGATATAAAGAATTCTCCATAGGAATAGGATTCCATTCCTACAAACCAAAGGGCTCTGAAGGAATTTTTCTTATAAAAATCTTATCCTATGAAATCTACAAGATTCCTCTAAACTAATGAGGACATCAATACCATTGTTACACCCACAGCCCCTGCTGCTATACATACTGGACCAATTACTAGAGCTCGCACACGCCAATTGAATTATCAGGTACTTTCGTTTCTTGGTAACGATTCCAATGTTCATGAGAATATGATGCTGCCTAAATTGGATACATTTGTTTTGCTTACAAATGAAGGGCCTACCATGGACAAGAAAGATGAACCTTGGAGCAAGTTCAAGCATGGAGATGTTGGCATGCAAAGGGAACAAAACGGAGTTACAAGTGATGATTCCAGGACTTTGAAGCCACCCTAATGAGTGCATGAGGCCTTGGACGAAATATACAAGATGCCACTTCATAATATTCGTCCATAGGCTATTCTAGGTGTCGTCACCTTATTATTGGGCCAGGCCCATGTAATTTCGAAATACTTAAGTATAGGCTGTTTTTAGAGTCCGTATGTGTGGGGAAACAAGAGTTAGGGTTGATTTGGACCCCTCCACCAAGGGCCACGAAATTCCCCCTCTTCCTCCATATATACAGCCCTTAGGGCACCGTTTAGACCTTGGGTTTTGTTTAGATTAAAAGTTCGCCATAGCTGCAACTTCGCGTGCCGTTTGTGTTCAACGACTGGACAAAGGCGCCACAGACCCCACCTTGATCAATAAAGCTTTCATCTTATATTCGCAATATCCAGATTGCAATCTCAGTTTCTTGCTTGTTCTTCGTTTGCTCGCAGGAAACAGGCCCTCGTGGTCGTTGATCGTGCTCGGCGTGGTCAATAACCCTCGGAAGTTGGTTTAGCGATTGCTAAGGCGCGACGTCTCGACGTTAAGTAGTCGGATCGTCAAGGTCGACTCCCACAGAAAAGATAGCCACCATCTCATCGAAACATCGGGACACCTTTGCCTCTATCAAGTGGTATCAGATTTTCAGGTTGCTCGGTGAGATTTTACAGTTTTTAAGTAGATTAGATCGAGTCATTCTTCATACCTAAAGTCCACGAAAAAGCCACAAAAAATTAGGGTTAGTTCATCATATCCGAACCAATCGAGCCTTTGCATAATCTTTTTAGGGTTTTGCTTTGTTGAATTTGCGGTTGCATCGTCGTGTCTAGTTGCTGGTCTTAGCGTCTAGTCTTTTAGAGTTTCGAGTTCTGGTCATAAGTTGTCACGCCGCCACCGCACCATCATCATCGCCCCTGCCACCTACCACCACCGCTGCCATATACCACCACCATATATCCAATCCGAGTTCCTTGCATATTAGGGTTGTTTTTGAGATCCATCTAGTTTCCGATTTGTGTTTTCCCTGCCGGAGTAGGTTTCGGAAAAAAAAAAGAGTCTGGAAACCACCCTCCGTTTAGGCCCAAAATTTTCCGAAAACGCACTTGTCGAAAAAATTTCTGGCTATCCTATTTTTAAGTGTTTCTAAGCGTATTGAGACGATCGTCGTTATAGAAAGTTTTTTGACCCGTTTCAGTTTTTGGGTCCGGCGTTCGAAAAAAAAATTGGTCAAAAAAATTTCGTCCCCATCCTGTCAGTTTGACCTCGGAAGAGTTTTGAGACACTCGCCATTATAGTGATTTTTTGCAAAAAAAAAAAGCAGCGCAAAAAAAAAGCGAATTTTTTTTTTCCAGAGTGTGCTTTTCCGTTGTTTCCGTGCAGCGCCATGATTTTGTTAGTGTTCTAGGCTCGCGTCTCTAGCACGGTCTAGCCTAGGACCAAGACAAGATCTGCGTCGTTGAGCGTTTATTCAACTTTGCATCTCTGAATTGATTATTGCTAACCTTTTTGCTACCATATTATAAGCCTTCCCAGCTCCACATACATCTACATCGTCGCTTGACTCTCCCTGGTAATTGCTCTATCCAAGCTTTGAGAGTTTTGACTACATCGGTTGCCGATCACCTTTCTTCTTTGGGTAAGAGGCGGTAAGAATTTGAGATTTGCTCGACGGATTTGTGATGTCCACCACACCACCACCACCACTTCCTAGTAGTCCGTCGAATCATATTCTTGTGTGTTTCTATTGCTGCTAACCATGGCAGGATCACAAGTCGATTTAGACCGACCGGGAGAACATGACAAACAAAGCGCTACATGATAAGTTTCAACAAATGATGAGTGGGCAGGTGGACGATGTGCTAAATAGATTTGAAGAGGCCATGGAGAAGATAGATGGCATTGAGAAGGCGTTCAAACAAAGCTCGATAACAAGTTTAATGAATTGCTCGCGTCTACCACCACCACCACCGGCTGCACCTAACGCACCTCTACTACAACAACACGGACTACCTCCACATCGCGAAACAGCCCTCCGCCGAGCTTCCGTGTCCCTCTTCACTGGCCAAGCTCTTTGGTGCTCTTTGTTGATACTTCGTGGCTCCTGCTGCTGCGGTGGGGAGGATGATTATGTGAGAGATTACGAGGATGAGGTTGATCAACATCGAACTACGTGCAACCACCGGCACCACCACCAAAGCACCACAACCACCGGTCGTCCACATGCAAATAATGGCAATGTTGGGCTCCCCTTCAGTACGAGATCACGACCATCTCCCTAAACTGAAATTGAATATTCCACCATTTGAGGGTAGATATGTTCTGATATATATCTTACTTGGGAGTTAGAAACTGAACAACGATTTACATGTTTACAATATCCCGAGGAGAGACGTGTTCCTCTGCTGTTTGTGCTTTCACTAGCTTTGCATGTGTTTGGTGGTGCGAACATTGTAGATTATATCCTGTTCCAGCTACTTGGGCTGCTTTGAAAACTGCTATGCGTACTCGTTGGGTTCCACCATATTATCAGCGTGAATTACTTCAAAATTGCAGCGCTTAAGACAAGGAAAAATTCGGTAGAAGAATATTATCGGGAATTACAAACTGGCTTGATTAGATGTGGTATTGTTGAGGAGAATGAAGCTATGCTTGCACGTTTCTCGGGTGGATTAAATAGAGATTCAGACCATTCTAGACTACAAGGATTATAATAATATCACTCGATTATTCCATCTTGCTTGTAAAGCTGAGCGTGAAGTGAGGATCGACAGCGTTGGCGCGAACTAACTTTTCTCGCAGGTCGACCTTCATCATGGACACCACGTGCATCATCTACTTCACACGTTCTACTACACGGCACCTCCGTCGGCTGCCACCTCCAACCGTGATACAAGAAAGGGCACAACCACCACTATCGCCAAGAGCACACTGCTGGGCCTACAGAGCTCTTCTTCTTCCATGGCGTCAACAGGGCACACAAGTGATATTATTTGTCGTCGTTGTAAGGGAAGAGGACATTTTCGAGAGAATGCCAATCTCAGCGTGTGATGATTGCTCACGAGGATGGTGGGTATGAGTCCGCTAGTGACTATGATGAAGAGACTTTGGCTCTTATTACACATGAAGAACACGGTGGAGATGATTACGATCATGAGACGCAATACATGGCTGCTGAAGATCTTGACAGGTATGAATGTTTAGTTGCTCAACGTGTTTTGAGTGTGCAGTTACACAAGCTGAGCAAAATCAGAGGCATAACTTGTTCTATACAAAGGGAGTTGTGAAGGAACGTTCTATTAGCGTCATCATAGATGGAGGAGCTGCAACAACTTGGCTAGCATGGATATGGTGGAGAAGCTTTCTCTCACCACAAGACCACATCCACATCCTTACTACATCCAATGGTTCAACAACAGCGGCAAGGTTAAGGTAACACGTCTTTGTTCGTGTGTATTTTAGTATCTCTACATATCTGATTATGTTGATTGTGATGTGGTACCTATGCAAGCATGTTCCTTATTACTTGGTAGACCATGGCAATTTGATAAAATTCTGTACACCATGGTAGAAACAATCAGTATACTCTTGTTCACAAGGATAAAAATATTACTTTGCTTCCTATGACTCTGATTCCATTTTGAAAGATGATATTAATAGAGCTAATAAAGCAAAACAGGAGAAAAATAAGAGTGAAAATCAGATTGTGGCAAAAGAATTTGAGCAACAAATGAAGCCTAATAATAAACCATCTAATGTTGTTTCTGAAATTAAACTGAAAAGTGCATGTTTATTTGCCACCAAATCTGATATTGATGAGCTAGATTCTAGCAAATCTGTTTGCTATGCTTTTGATGAGGACATCAATACCATTGTTACACCCACAGCCCCTACTGCTACATATACTGGACCAATTACTAGAGCTCGCGCACGCCATTTAAATTATCAGGTACTTTCGTTTCTTGGTAATGATTCTAATGTTCATGAGAATATGATGCTGCCTAAATTGGATACATTTGTTTTGCTTACAAATGAAGGCCCTAGCTTGGAGAAGGATGGACATTGGAGCAAGAACAAGCATGGAGATAATGCCATGCGCAAGGAGAAACAAACGGAGTTACAAGTGATGATTCCAGGACTTTGAAGCCACCCTAATGAGTGCATGAGGCCTTGGACGAAATATACAAGATGCCACTTCATAATATTCGTCCATAGGCTATTCTAGGTGCTGCGTCACCTTATTATTGGGCCAGGCCCATGTAATTTCGAAATACTTAAGTATAGGCTGTTTTTAGAGTCCGTATGTGTGGGGAAACAAGAGTTAGGGTTGATTTCGGACCCCTCCACCAAGGGCCACGAAATTCCCCCCTCTTCCTCCATATATAAAGCCCTTAGGGCACCGTTTAGACCTTGGGTTTTGTTTAGATTAAAAGTTCGCCATAGCTGCAACTTCGCTACTTCGTTTGTGTTCAACGACCAGACAAAGGCGTCACAAAACCCCACCTTGATCAATAAAGCTTTCATCTTATATTCGCAATATCCAGATTGCAATCTCAGTTTCTTGCTTGTTCTTCGTTTGCTCGCAGGAAATAGGCCCTCGTGGTCAGGTTGATCGTGCTCCGGCGTGGTCAATAACCCTCGTAAGTTGGTTTAGCGATTGCTAAGGCGCGACGTCTCGCACGTTCGTAGTCGGATCGTCAAGGTCGACTCCCACAGAAACGATAGCCACCATCTCATCGAAACATCGGGACACCTTTGCCTCTATCAGCTTTTGTGTGCAAAGAGGCATTATTTTCATTCGAGGACGTGCCTTCCTCTTTGCCCCCTGTTGTCACTAACATTTTGCAGGAGTTCGCTGACGTCTTCCCACAAGGCGTGCCACGGGATTACCACCTATTCGAGGATTGAGCATCAAATTGACTTAATTCGGTGCATCGCTACCCAACCGCGCACCATACCGTACCAATCCGGAGGAGGCGAAGGAGATTATCGTCAAATACAGGAGCTGCTCGACAAAGGTTATATCTGCGAATCTCTTAGTCCTTGTGCTGTTCCTATTATACTAGTGCCTAAAAAGGATGGTACGTCGCGTATGTGTGTTGATTGTAGAGGCATTAATAATATTACTATTCATTATCGTCATCCTATTCCTCGGCTAGATGATATGCTTGATGAATTGAGTGGCTCTACAATATTCTCCAAAGTTGATTTGCGTAGTGGATACCATCAAATTCGTATGAAATTGGGAGATGAATGGAAAACAGCATTTAAAACTAAGTTTGGATTATATGAGTGGTTAGTCATGCCTTTTGGGTTAACTAATGCACCTAGTACTTTCATGAGATTAATGAACGAAGTTTTACGTGCTTTCATTGGACGATTTGTGGTAGTTTACTTTGATGATATACTGATTTATAGCAAATCTTTGGAAGAACATTTGGAACATTTACGTGCTGTTTTAATGCTCACGTGATGCACGTTTGTTTGGTAACCTTGGGAAGTGCACCTTTTGCACCGACCGAGTATCTTTTCTTGGCTATGTTGTTACTCCACGGGGAATTGAAGTTGATAAAGCCAAGATTGAAGCTATTGAGAGTTGGCGCAACCCAAAGCGGTCACACAAGTGAGGAGTTTTCTTGGACTCGTTGGTTTCTATAGGCTTTTGTGAGAGACTTTAGCACCATTGCTGCACCTCTCAATGAGCTTACAAAGAAGGATGTGCCTTTTGTTTGGGGTACCGCATGGGAAGAAGCTTTCACGGTATTGAAAGATAAGTTGACACATGCTCCTTTACTCCAACTTCGACTTTAATAAGACTTTTGAGCTTGAATGTGATGCTAGTGGAATTGGATTAGGAGGTGTGTTATTACAAGATGGCAAACCTGTTGCATACTTTTCGAAAAATTGAGTGGGCCTAGTCTGAACTATTCTACTTATGACAAAGAATTATATGCTCTTGTTAGGACTTTAGAGACATGGCAACATTATTTATGGCCCAAAGAATTTGTTATACATTCGATCATGAATCTTTGAAACATATTAAAAGTCAAGCTAAACTGAATCGTAGACATGCTAAATGGGTTGAATTCATTGAGACTTTCCCTTATGTCATTAAACACAAGAAGGGTAAAGAAAATGTTATTCTTGATGCTTTGTCTCGTCGCTATACTATGCTTTCACAACTTGACTTCAAAATATTTGGTGTGGAGACCATCAAAGATCAATATGTGGATGATGCTGATTTTAAAGATGTAATGCAGAATTGTAAAGAAGGAAGAACATGGAACAAGTTCGTTATTAATGATGGTTTTGTGTTCGTGCTAACAAGCTATGCATTCCTGCTAGCTCTGTTAGTCTTTTGTTGTTGCAGGAGGCGCATGGAGGAGGATTAATGGGACGCTTTGGCGTCAAGAAGACGGAGGATATACTTGCTACACATTTCTTTTGGCCAAAGATGAGACGGGATGTTGAGCGTTTTGTTGCTCGCTGCACTACATGTCAAAAAGCTAAGTCACGACTCAATCCTCATGGTTTATATATGCCTTTGCCTGTGCCTAGTGTTCCTTGGGAGCATATATCTATGGACTTTGTTTTAGGTTTACCTCGAACAAAGAAGGGGAGGGATAGCATATTTGTTGTCGTGGATAGATTCTCGAAAATGGCACACTTTATACCATGTCATAAAAGCGATGATCTTTGTTAATGTTGCTGATTTGTTCTTTCGTGAAATTATTCGCTTGCATGGTGTGCCAAATACTATTGTTTCAGATCGTGATACTAAATTTCTTAGCCACTTTTGGAGATGTTTATGGGCTAAGTTGGGGACTAAACTGCTTTTAGTACTACTTGTCACCCCAAACTGATGGACAAACTGAAGTAGTCAATAGAACATTGTCTACTATGCTTAGGGCTGTTTTGAAGAATAATAAGAAAATGTGGGAAGAATGCTTGCCTCATATTGAATTTGCTTATAATCGTTCATTGCATTCTACTACTAAGATGTGCCCTTTTGAAATTGTGTATGGCTTCCTACCTCATGCACCTATTGATTTGTTGCCTCTTCCATCTTGGAGAAGGTTCATTTTGATGCTAAGGAGCGTGCTGAATTGATTTTAAAAATGCATGAGTTAACTAAGGAAAACATTGAGCGTATGAATGCTAAATATAAACTTGTTGGAGATAAGGGTAGAAAACATGTTGTCTTTGCACTGGAGATCTTGTTTGGTTACATTTGCGTAAGGATAGGTTTCCTCATTTGCATAAATCAAAGCTAATGCCACGTCTTGATGGTCCATTTAAGGTGTTAGAGAAAATAAATGATAATGCATATAAACTTGAGCTGCTGCAGATTTTGGGGTTAGTCCCACTTTTAACATTGCAGATTTGAAGCCTTATTTGGGTGAGGAAGATGAGCTTCCGTCGAGGATGACTTCATTTCAAGAAGGGAGGATGATGAGGACATCAATACCATTGTTACACCCACAGCCCCCGCTGCTATACATCTTGGACCAATTACTAGAGCTCGCAAGACGCCAATTGAATTATCGGTACTTTCGTTTCTTGGTAACGATTCCAATGTTCATGAGAATATGATGCTGCCTAAATTGGATACATTTGTTTTGCTTACAAATGAAGGGCCTACCATGGACAAGAAAGATGAACCTTGGAGCAAGTTCAAGCATGGAGATGTTGGCATGCGCAAGGGGAACAAGAATGGAGTTACAAGTGATGATTCCAGGACTTTGAAGCCACCCTAATGATTGCATGAGGCCTTGGACGAAATATACAAGATGCCACTTCATAATATTCGTCCATAGGCTATTCTAGGTGCTGCGTCACCTTATTATTGGGCCAGGCCCATGTAATTTCGAAATACTTAAGTATAGGCTGTTTTTAGAGTCTGTATGTGTGGGGAAACAAGAGTTAGGGTTGATTTCGGACCCCTCCACCAAGGGCCACGAAATTCCCCCCCTCTTCCTCCATATATACAGCCCTTAGGGCACCGTTTAGACCTTGGGTTTTGTTTAGATTAAAAGTTCGCCCTAGCTGCAACTTCGCGTACTTCATTTGTGTTCAACGACCAGACAAAGGCGTCACAGGACCCCACCTTGATCAATAAAGCTTTCATCTTATATTCGCAATATCCAGATTGCAATCTCAGTTTCTTGCTTGTTCTTCGTTTGCTCGCAGGAAACAGGCCCTCGTGGTCAGGTTGATCGTGCTCCGGCGTGGTCAATAACCCTCGGAAGTTGGTTTAGCGATTGCTAAGGCGCGACGTCTCGCACGTTCGTAGTCGGATCGTCAAGGTCGACTCCCACAGAAACGATAGCCACCATCTCATCGAAACATCGGGACACCTTTGCCTCTATCATAAACCAACTAAGGCCTTAAGTAGATGATATGCACACACGTATATATTCCAGGAAAAAAATAGATCACTAAAGTAATGATGTAGGGTGGAACCCTATGGGGAGATCTTTCACGTTTGGAGAGGATCCCTACGAGGAGCACGAAGAACGAGCGGGAGAGCACGAGGAAAACACAAGAGAATCACTCAAACCAACAAGATTCGATTACACATGCGCTAGATCGATGAACACAAAGAGAGATACACGATCCACGATCAACAAAGGACGATACAAGGGGTAACCGGGTTCTTCTCCGTGAGGAGGTCTTGATAGGGGCCACCCATGAGGGGGTCTTGAGCTTGGTCACTCCAAGAGGAGGTCTTGATCTCCTAGTGGAGTGGATCCATGGAGCAAAGCTCTCATATGTCTATCATCTACTTTGCTAACCCTAAACATGGTCCTTGGTACGGAATATATAGGCATAGGGACGAAATGGATGAAGAGGAGGCCCAAACAGCAATCACAGCCGTCCATCCTGTAGGGCCCGTGCGCACGGGGTAAGTTGGGCCCGTGCGCACGAGGGTCCCATGGGCACGGTACAGGCCCGTGCGCACGAGGGTCCCATGGGCACGGTACAGGCCCGTGCGCACGGGGTGCTCCAGCGCCAACTCTCTGAGTAGTCCGTGCACACGGGGTCTCAGGGGCCCGTGCGCACGGGGTCGGCTGGGACCTCCTGTCCAGCTCCTGTTGGGTTCCTTCTTCCTCCGTGTGGGCTTGGGGTCCTTCTCCTTGGCCTCCGGGAAGCTTCCTGGCTGCATGGTGGCGGTCACCCTCGTACCTAAAGATGCACAACGATCCAAGATGAAGTAGCAACCAAGTCCTATGGATATTCATGTAAATCTTGAAGAGGAGCGGGTTCACCTTAAGTCCGGTAGGTCCACTTGGGGCTTGATGTGCTATGAAGGTGTACATGGAGATGACCGTAGGATGCTCCGCATCATCTCCTCCCCCTTGGGAAAGATCCGACCTCGGATCGTAAACCGTATCGCCATGTACACGGTAGGCATGGATGTACCATAGGTCGATGTCGTGGCACTCCTCAACTTGAAGGTCCATAGGGTTCATCTCCAATGTTGGTCCTCCATCCAATATATGTATCATGTAGACAAGAAGAAGGAAACAACAATGAAAGTATGGCCCGTCCAATACGCATATTTGAGGATGTCTCAAAGTGAAGGAGTTCACCTTTAGGAGTTTCTCAAGGATGTTGGAGTTGCGCATCTTGTATGCCTTCACATAACCAATATGTCTCGGGATGGTACCGCCTTGTGAATCCTTCGAAACGAAAGACATGGTAAACACTCGAAAAAACAAATGAGGTTAGCGGAAATACAAAACCTAACATTCGTGTGGTAAGATACCCAACAAGTGTATGCATCATGCTCATCATAAGAGAGGACAAGGGAGTATTCCATAGTATGGAGGCATATGATGCGAGAACAACCAAATACAATAGGCTCAATCAAATAAGCATGCTTCACAAGTAAAGTGTCCAAGTCTCCAAGACCAATAAGCATAGCAAGTTGGCACTCAATACAAGGTGATATGAGAGATGCAAGTAATGGAGACAAGAGACAATGATTGATATAAATCATGTGAGAGGCATGAACATAGGTGCAATCAACCCAAGAAAGCAAGTACGAATGGAACATGGGTGATGCGACCAAGCTAGCAATCATAACGATCAAGTCAAGCAAGCTAGTAGTGCGAAGATGCAACGTACTAGGAGGAATCATGGCAAGCATGTCATGTGTGCAAATGGTGGGCTTGAATAATGCACATGACATATCACAAGTTTGTAAGCAAAATATGAGCAAAATAGCATCAATAGCATGAGGCACATTGTGATAGAGGCGAGGGTGTCCCGATCTTTCGATGAGATGATAACTATCGATTTGGTGGAGACGACTTTGACGATCCAACTACAAACGTGCACGACGTTGCGCCTTAGCAATCGCTAAACCAATCTCCCGAGGTTCTTGACGATGCGGAAGCACGATCACCGATCACGAATGTCTATTCCTGCACGCAATCGAAGAACAAGCAAGAATATGATAATGCAATCTGAATATTGCGAATATATATGAAATCTTGATAAGCGTGGGGATCCGTAAGCGGTCTTGGCACTGGTCGTTGGACACAAGCGAAGTACGAAGTTGCAATGGCTAACTTTAACTAAACAAATCCCAAGGAAAAAGCTACTAGATGGATCTACTTATATAGGAGCAAGGGGTGGCGGCCAAGGAGGTGGGAGGACATCCCAAGGCAGCCTAAAACTAACCCTAGGTCGTACAAGGCCAATGGGCCCAAGTGGAGGTGACGTAACACCTTTGGACTTGTAGTTTGACTCGGATTCTGCTGCAGCATCAGATTGTTTCGTCCATAACTCAACGCTCCGGACGAATTTTAAGGTGAATCCAATTGGGTTGGAAAGTGCACGAAATCTATTTTCCAACAAAAAAGAATCAACCAATTTGGAGTCCGTATGAAAAAGTTATTGACGTTTTGAGTCAGGTATGTCTGTGCAGTCCGAATCCGAGTCCAGAACGTGAGAGACTTGGACTCTATCTTCTCTTGGGCCAAAAGTGACGTGAGAGAACTTTTTGAACAGCAGGTAAACATCTCTTTCTCCCTTATCTTCATATGTGGATTGTACAAATGTCCCATACACCTGCAATTAGACATGGCACAAAAGTATGTGAAGTATTTTGTCTGGATGACATAAATAAATTATTGCATAGTTTGCATTAGAAATCACCTCACAAATATACATGTACGCAATATTTTGGTCGTATCCAAGGTAGTCATGTCCTCATCATCCTCCCCTTCTTGAAAACAAAGCCGTCCTCGGCGTTGCTTAGTCTGAAATGTGGCTAACAAAAGAGACAAGGTGTACATGTTGTATATGTATATGTCATCCATTTTTACTTTCCTTGAATTTTGCACATATGACAGATTAATAGATGAGTAATTTGTATAGTTCATAAAATCTAAAGCCAAAACATTATCACAAGAAGTAGAAGGCGTGAAAATATTGCAACTCAGTTTGCACATATAAGTGAAGCTCTTATTCATTTCAAAAGATTGACAATGTTCATCATTAAACCATCCCAACATTGGTGAATAAACCTTACTTGCATCAAGGTTACATGCTACAACATGCTTAAATAAGCAAACATGCAATAAGTTATTCGACACAGAATCATCACCAAGATTAGAGGTCATATCAAAATGATTAAACATTGATTCTTTTGCATCAACAGTTAATTCAATGGGTGCACTCAAAATTGTTGGTATTTCAGTTGTTTGATCACATGACGCATTCATGATAGTATCAAGATTCTCTAAAATAGGTGATGTGCTCAAATCACAGGTAACTCAACACATGATGCATTCAAGTTAACTAGGGATGCATCATTCTCATGTGAAGTTATATCATCAATACCTTTTATTGTTACCTTGTCGCAAAGGCGTAGGTGATGTAGGTATACGGAAGTTGACAATGCACCATACTCTTGAGATGATGCGCGCTCACAATCCGAGGTGGGGCTGCTCTAGTAGGTGCAACGGTGGAAGAACCGACCGGCGGTGGTGAGCACTGAACTGGAATAGTAGTTGTTGTAGTCACCCAATGCATCCTCCTGTGTCTGTCTCTCAAAGGTACAAGCATGAACATACATACCAAGTAATGCAACGAGGAATATCTGAAATCTTGCCTGAATATCATGGTTCAAACCACCAAAAATCTATTCATTGTATCATCCTTAGATTCTTCAATGTCACAATGATGCATATAAGATTTGAACTCTTGGTAGTAAGCGTGAACATTGTTGTTGCCTTGTTTAAATTGTTCAAATTTTGAAGCAATTCACGACGATAGTAAGGAGGGAAAAAATGTTGTGTCATTACATCTTTCAAATCTTTCCAAGTTGTGGGTTGGTTATCAATGTTTTTCTTACAATGCACACTCCACCAAACAGAAGCAAAACCAGTAAATGCTCTAGTGGCAGCTCGTACTCGCTCAAGTTCAGAAAAGTCATGGTTACTAAAAACTTGTTCTACTTCAAACTCCCAAGCTAGATAAATAGCAGGATTAAATCTACCCTCAAATGACGGTAAAGGGATAACCTGACCATGTGCTTGTGTGTGTTGTCCCAACTCTCGTGATGGTGAAGATGTGTCCGTCGTCCAAGAACTTCTATCTCCGGAACCTGTCATGATTAGCAGAAACAAGAAACAAAAGTGCTCACAGTAAAGCAAATATCAATATCCTACAAGTTCTTACCATGCGGCAGGTGGTGACACGCAACCAGCGATGTCAAATAACTCCGAAGATTGTGTAAAGCAATTGCCAGGGGAACGTACGTATACACGGTGTAAAAATATGTGGAGCTGGGTTGGCTATATATGGTAGCAAAAGTTTAGCAATAATCAATTCAGAGATGCAATATTGAATAAACGCTCAACGACGGTACTGTGCTGGTCCTAGGCTAGACCGGACTAGAGACGCGAGCCTAGAACACTAATGAGGTCACGGTGTAGCACAACTAGCATCAATGAAGGATACTAAGTAGCTCTGGACAGCAAGATATAAGTGAAGATCACAACGGCATTAAAGATAATGATGAAAAACAACTGCCAAGCACGATATACAACAACTCTCTCTCCAATTTTTCTCTTAAAAAGTTTGAGCCAATTTTCTGATAACTTTTTTCAAAGAATGCTACTAACTCAAGCTTTGCAATGCAAAAAGAATCACTCAATTCGAGTTGATATGAGGAGTCAAAAATTCTAAAACTGGTTTGAAAAACTGGAATAAGCTGTGTTCACGAACTTGGAGGGCAAAAGACCTATTTAGAAGCCGATTTTGAGGTGCCAAATATTGAACTAGCTTCTGCAACTATTTAGATGTGTCTCGTCTCTAGCTTTAATTTGAGTATTCGCGGAGCCAAAACGGACTTCGTATGAGGAAGTTATGCCTGTTTTATTGAACAGTACACAAAACAGATTCCAATCCGAATTCAGCTACGAGATTGAGTCTAGATAGATCCGGACTTTGTTTTTTTTTTCTTCTCTCCTTTTTTTCTCACACTTTTTTTCCTTTTTCTTTCTCTCTTTTTTTCTCTGACTTTTTTTGTACTTTTTTTCTCTCTTTTTTTTCTCTCTCCTTCTTTCCAAACAAACTAGATAAGATGCAGATTGGATCAAGTGAAGATGTGAACGATCTCAACTATGATTATGACAATGAACGGTGGGTAGCACGTGGTGGAAATTGATGGATGGATGGTGGTCAACGGAACGGATAACGATGCAGCGGCAGCGTGACTAATGTGAACAGAACTCGAAACTCTAAACGAACTAGACACTAAGACCAACAACTCGACACGACGATGCAACCGATAATTCAATAATGCAAACAATGAAAAGAAAACTGCAAAGGCTCGGATGGCTTGGACAAAGGATGAATAGATCTAACTTTTTTGTGGCTTTTCTTGGACAATAGGTAAGAAAATAAATCTAATCTAGGGATAATTGGAAATTCTCACCGAGCAACCTGAAAACCGATACCACTTGATAGAGGCGAGGTGTCCGATCTTCGATGAGATGATAACTATCGATTTGGTGGAGACGACTTTGACGATCCGACTACAAGCGTGCACGACGTTGCGCCTTAGCAATCGCTAAACCAATCTCCCGAGGTTCTTGGCGATGCGGGAAGCACGATCAGCGACCACGAAGGTCTATTCCTGCACGCAATCGAAGAACAAGCAAGAATATGATAATGCAATCTGAATATTGCGAATATATATGAAATCTTGATAAGCGTGGGGATCCGTGGCGGTCTTGGCCTGGTCGTTGGACACAAGCGAAGTACGAAGTTGCAATGGCTAACTTTAACTAAACAAATCCCAAGGAAAAAGCTACTAAATGGATCTACTTATATAGGAGCAAGGGGTGGCGGCCAAGGAGGTGGGAGGGCGTCCCAAGGCAGCCTAAAACTAACCCTAGGTCGTACAAGGCCAATGGGCCCAAGTGGAGGTGACGTAACACCTTTGGACTTGTAGTTTGACTCGGATTCTGCTGCGAGCATCAGATTGTTTCGTCCATAACTCAACGCTCGGACGAATTTTAAGGTGAATCCAATTGGGTTGGAAAGTGCACGAAATCTATTTTCCAACAAAAAAGAATCAACCAATTTGGAGTCCGTATGAAAAAGTTATTGATGTTTTGAGTCGGTATGTCTGCAGTAGTCGAATCCGAGTCGAACGTGAGAGACTTGGACTCTATCTTCTCTTGGGCCAAAAGTTACGTGAGAGAACTTTTTGAACAGCAGGTAAACATCTCTTTCTCCCTTATCTTCATATGTGGATTGTACAAATGTCCCATACACCTGCAATTAGACATGGCACAAAAGTATGTGAAGTATTTTTGTCCTGGATGACATAAATAAATTATTGCATAGTTTGCATTAGAAATCACCTCACAAATATACATGTACGCAATATTTTTGGTCGTTTCCAAGGTAGTCATGTCCTCATCACATTGATGCGGAGCATCCGACGATCATCCCCATGTACACTCGAGCCTACGCCATTGGACCTAAGGTCAATTCGCTCCTTCCCGAATCTTCCCTTTCCGCATGTAAGACATGGATGCTACTTCAAGCGCGGACCTTGTGCATACTCAGGTACACCCGAGGAGACCATGGAGAGCTCAAGGACCAAGGCCAAGCGTGCGCGAAAGCGAAGGAAGGAGAAGGAAGAAGAGCCAGCTGCTACAGCGGCCGGACATCCGGCACTTGCCCCGGAAATCCGGCATCGGCTATCCAGAGAACACCGAAAAGGACCAGAGCAGCCCGGACATCCGGCACCATGCCCCGGACATCCGTCTCTTCCTGAAGCCCCGGACATCCAGCCCTTCGCCCGAAAATCCGGCCCCTCCATCACCGAACGCATCTGGAAGACCCAGGCCAGCCCGGACATCCGGCCCGTCCCGAAGCCCCGGACATCCGGCCCGTCGCCCGGACATCCGGCCTCGCCTGTGTGTGAACAGTAAAGGGCCGAAGCCCACTGTACCCTTTCGCCCCCGTAGACTATATATACTCCATCCCCTTCCTCTTTCTAGGGTTAGCTTAGGTTTAGCTCATGTTTGTGTGAGAGCCTTGCTCATCCACTTGGTTACTTCTCCTCGGAGCTCAGGACCTCTTCGGAGAAGATCCCCCAAGCGGATTCAAGACCCCCTTCTAGGGTGGACCCCATCAAGACCTCCTCTCGGAGAAGAACGGCTACTCGTGTATCCTTACCTTTGTTGATTTTGGATCATATGTACCTCTTTGTGTTCGGTGAACTAGCACTTGTGTGATTGATCTCTTGTTGGTCAAGTGATTTCTCTCTCGTTTCCTCCGTGTTTCCCTCTTGTTCTTCCGCGTGCTCTTCGTGATTCCCCGTAGGATCCGCTCCAACGTGAAAGATCGTCCACGTAGGGTTCCGCCCTACATCATCTTGGTATCATGAGCCATGTTGATCACGTTTTTGGAGCCCCTACCCCGTGTTTTCTAGCTTGATTTTGTTGATTTCGTCCTAAATCCGAAAATCCCCACCAAAAATAGCCCCAAATTTTTTTGTGATTTGTTAGTTTTGATGATGTTTTGTTGATTTTGATCCATGGATTTGCTTGGTTTCGAGTGGATCCAGCATTTCCCCAAGTTTCCGCACTTCCCATCCACGAAATCTCTCCAATTTTGACCTTGAAATCATCAATTTCCGCCCCCAATTCGAAAATTTCTGCCCCAAACGAGATTCGGAGTCGTCGGGCCGGACATCCGGGCCCCAAGCCAGACATCCGGCCCCTGGAGCACCAAATCCGCTCGGTTCTGGACATCAGGTCCCGGAAATCCGGCCCGAGCCCCGGATGTCCGGCCCCTGGGATTTCAGCTTTTTCGGTTTCACCGTTTTGACCATAACTAGTTCATCCGGAGTCCGATTTTGACATTCTTTAGCTCGTTTTGAAGCTATTGACATCCGCCATCCCATAAAAATACTACCACCACCATTTGACTCCATCAAGTTTTTGAAAATTTGGCAAGTTTGCCTAGGCCTTCCACCATATCATCTGCATAGCCACCACCGACTTCCGCAACCTAACCCATTTTGTTCCCCATAGCATTAGTGGTTGCTTGAGTAGTGATTCGAGTCTCCTAAGGTGTTTCGGCTACTTAGGGACGATTGCTTCTTCATCAACCACCACCACCACTTCCACATAACCTTGCCCACCATACACTTCCGACAACCCAACTTAACCCAATTGTTGACTGAGCTTTTTCGAGTTGTGGCTTGTGTCTCCTAATGATGTAGGGCGGAACCCCGCGTGGACGATCTTTCACGTTGGATCGGATCCTACGGTGAATCACGACGAACACGCGGAAGAACAAGAGGGAAAAACACGGGGAAAACGAGAGAGAAGTCACTCAACCGACAAGAAGTCAATCACACAAGTGCTAGATTATCGAATACATAGAGTGGCACAAGATTCAAGAACAACAAAGGTAGGGATACACGAGTAGCCGTTCTTCTCCGAGAGGAGGTCTTGATGGGGTCCACCCTAGGAGGGGGTCTTGAATCCGCTTGGGGGATCTTCTCCGTAGAGGTCCTGATCTCCGAGGAGAAGTAGCCAAGTGGATGAGCAAAGGCTCTCACACCACAATATGAGCTAATCCAAAGCTAACCCTAAAAAGAGGAAGGGGATGAAGTATATATAGTCTCGGGGCGAAGGGTACAAGGACAAGTCCGGATGCATCTGCTGCAGAGCAGGGGAGGCGGATGTCGAGGCGTCGGGCGGATGTCCGGGCTTTCGAGACGTCGGATGTCCGGGCTAGGGGCGGATGTCCGGCTGGCGGGGTTGGTTACGTCGATTGGTGCGGGCGCCGGATTTTGGCGAGTGGCGGATATCCGGGCTTCGTGGGAAGCCGGATGTCCGGGGCTCGGGGCGGATGTCAAGCCCATAGTTTGGCGGCGGTGTGATGGGCGCCGGATGTCCGGGTGGGGCGGATGTCGGAGCTTATGGAAGGGCGGATGTCCGGCTGGGGCGGATGTCCGGGGCTGTAGTAGCTGGCACTTCTTCCTTCTCCTCCTCGCTTCGCGCACGCTGGCCTTGGTCCTTGGGCTCTCCATGATCTCCTCGGGTGTACCGAGTATGCACCAGTCCGCGCTTGAAGTAGCATCCATGTCTTACATGCGGAAAGGGAAGATTCGGAAAGGAGCGAATTCACCTTATGTCCGATGGCGTGTATTCGAGGTCTCGTCATACGTCCACTTGGGGTTTGGAGAGTAGTCGGAGTGTACATGGTGATGAACGTGGGATGCTCCGCATCATCTCCCCTCCCTTGGGAAAGATCCGACCTCGGATCGTGATCCTCATCACCATGGAAACGGTTGCCGTAGACGGACTTGTAGTTGGACGAAGTTGAGGACATGGCGCAATCCAAGTAGTCCAAGGTGTCGCCGGAGTGATAGACATGCAAAAAGAGCAAACACAAGAAATACTCGGAAATACAATGGTTAGCGCACACAAAGTGTCCATCATGTAAGAATGAGTCCGTGCGGCAAGATTGGTCGTGACAAAGCGCATGAAGCTTATCAAGATGATCTAGAATGAGATGCAAAGCATTCATGGGAGGAAATGCAATCATTGTGCACACAAATGTGTTGTGAATATGATGAATGCAACCACGGTGCAAAATGATGTCATAGTGAGACGGTTTATCAATAGCATGAATATGGCAATGGATGCGCAACATGTGTATGTTATCATGCAATTGATGATGGGCAATATGATCATGATGTATGAATATGCCATCAAGGAAGATCACAACAAATTTGCTAAGAAAATGCACAAGTTCATATATCATGGATGACATGGGAATAGGTGCAACACGACAATCATAATATGTGTCAATCCATGCATAGGGTGCAAACTTGTGGTGAGAATGATATGTCCATCGAGCATGACATGTATGAGCACAATCAACAAATATGGAGATGGTGGTGTACCAATGCTCGATGTCGTGGCATGAGTGGAATTCCGAAGGTGCATCCAAGTCCAAGCGCTCCTCAATGTAAAGGTCCATAGAGCCAATCTCCAATGTCGCTCCTCCGTCCGTGAGATGTATCATGTAGACAACAAGAAGGAAACAACAATGAAAGAGTGACCCATCCAATATGCAAACTTGAGGATGGCTCAAAGGGAAGGAGTTCACCTTTATGAGGATGTCGAAAATGTTGGTGTCGCACATCGTGTATGCCTTCACATAACCAATATGTCGCATAACGGCACCGCCTTGTGAATCCTTCAAAATGAAAGAACATGACAAACACTCGAAAAAACAAATGAGGTTAGCGGAAATGCAAAACCTATCATTCGAGTGGTAAGATACCCAACAAGTGTATACATCATGCTCATCATAAGAAAGTACAAGGGAGCATTTCATAGTATGGAGGCATATGATGCGGGAACAACCAAATACACTATGCTTAATCAACCAAGCATGCATCACAAGTGAAGTGTCCAAGTCTCCAAGATCATTAAGCATAGAGGCAACTATAGGAGGCAAGCGACAACACACAAGATATATCATGTGAGAGGCATGAACATATATGTCATCAACCCAAGAAAGCAAGTGATAGTGGAACATGGGTGATGCAACATAGCTAGCAATCCTAGAGATCAAGTCAGGCAAGCTAGTAGTGCGAAGATGCAACATACTAGGAGGAATCATGGCAAGCATGTCATGTGTGCAAATAGTGGGCATGAATAATTCACATGTCATAGCACAAGCATGAAAGCAAGATATGAGAAAAATGTCATCAATGTATTGGCGAGAGACCATATGTAAATAGCAATGGGGCATCATGACTCTCCCAACACAACAATCATCAATAGCATGGGGCACATGATAAACATGGCAATAGCAACAAGGATCTCCACCAAGCATGCAAATACACATAGAAGTAGCATAATGGTGAATCATGGGTATATGCAAGCAAGGGTCACAATTGCATGGCAAAGGCATAGGAGCAAGCATAACATGCAAAGTGAACACGGGAAAATGAGCATAAGGTGACAAGTGGTAAATAGCCCATAGCCGTGTGAGAGCCAAGTAGAAGAGATGCGCGTAGTCCTTGCGCGAAGGGAGCTGTGGTAAGGATAGTCCACGGGATCCCAAGTCATCATTGCTCTCAAGAGCTCGTTTCGTCAACTCATGGGATTGAGAAGTTGACGAGTGTATGTGGGTACCTACACAAAACAAAGACAAAGGGAAAATTGTGTGTGCGTGGTAGATGTACGCATCATCCATCATGATGCATACGTGCTTGTGTTGGTTAGCACAAAATAGCCAATGCTCAAATAAATGATATGCGTGATATAGAAACATGTCATCCATCATGATAGGTTTGTTATTATGTATAGCATAATGGAGACTCAAATTATGTAATGCGTCATGGGAAATATGTCGAGCATTGTTATTCATGGGAAGCATATGGTGCACACAATTATGGGAATCATGCAAAGTACGGAATGTATCAAAATCTCCTAATATGTATGAGGAAACTATGGGGGTCTCCTCATGAGCATTAATGGAAACATCACGTGGAGAATATTGACAACATCCAAAACAATGCATATTCGAAACAATGTGATCATGGCATGGAATAGTAGATGAATTGCATAAATCATGTAAAGGAAGCATGGCAATATCATCACAAGAGAAGCAAAAGCCAATGACCATCATCTCGTCATCTATGCCATAAGTGCAAATAGGGTTTATTTTAATGGGGCATGCATAGTTACTATGTTGAGATTGAAAGGAAGCAATATGAGAGATCTCACTCATAGCATATGACAAGTTCAATGGATTGTCAAACATGAAGTGACCAATAGAATTTTCACATGATATCCTATGGAGCATGGTATCACAACTAGGCAACTCAACATGCTCATCATCATATTCATCATAAATAGGTAAGTCGAGGCATGAAGAAGTTTCACTAGCATGAAGCATGGTAATAGGTGTGTCAACATCATGGGAGCAATCGAAGTAAAGAGAGTCCACTAGTGGGACAAGAGAAGCACCATCACCTATGTTACCGTTGGAGCGTCGCTCATGTGTTGTAGGTGAGGTGTTGAAGATCGTCTCATTGTCATCTTCAGCTTGATGGAACCATGTGGGGGGTGTATCATCATCCATCATGGCCATCGTCGTCTCCAATGTAGGTATGGACTCGTCGAGGATAGGCATGTCGTCATGTAGGAGACCTAGCACCAAAGAAGAAAACACACTAGGAGTAGAGGTCAAGTCGTTAGAAATCATAGTGGCCTCATGTGCCGTGTCAACTGCCTCACTCACTAAGTGTCGTGGCTCACTCACTCCCTCAAGGATGCTCTCACTCGTATGGTGGGTGGAGTCACTCAAATGGCGCTCAACCTCACATAGGATGTGTGGCATGCTCTCATGTGTGGGGCTAGTGGTGGTCACACTCATCTCTCATAGGAAATGCTCTCAATGTCACGTATGGTGGAGTCACTCATGTCACTCATGGGGTGGTGGCTCTCCTCACATGGTAATTGAGGCATCTCGACATATGTGGGTGCCGGAGAGATGTAGGTGCAAATGTCTCCATGCGCGGTCGCGTGGCTTGACTCAGAGTATGAGTCCAATGTGGGCGTCGTCTTCATGTTGTTGAAGAGGTTCGCGCTCGTCGCCGTGGTCGAAGGGGATGGCCCTTGCTCGACCGTCTTGTCACCGTCTTGGTGTTGGAGGCCCATATGATGTGGCACCTCATAGCTCGTCTCCATGACCGAAGGGACTTTCCCATGCTCGGCCATCTTCCTTGAGGGGCTTCCGAAGATGGAAGTGTCGCCCTCGCTCGTAGTTAGTCGCCTTGGACTTGATGAAGTCGATGTAGGCGTACACGTGGGAAGTAGGCGAAGATGCCGTACGTCCAAAGGCGAAGATGCCTTGAGAACACTTGGCGAAGATGCCGAAGTGGTTGATGTAGCCGTAGCGCCGTCTTGGTGGTGGTCGTCTCGCGGTCTTCTCTTGTGCTTATGAAGCTTCGACTTGGCGTGTTGGTACTTGTGCATTTGCGCTTGTGGAGCATCTTCATGATGATGATGTCGTTGTAGATGTCGTTCGTCGTTGTCGTGCACATGATGCTTGGAGGTGACTTGCCCTTCATGACGATGTGGATCACGAACGTGATGGTGGTCGCCATGTAGATGTGGACGAGGACGATTTGCACTTGCATCTTTTTCGCGCTCCGAAGACTTGTGGCTTGAATGTCGCCGTCTTGAAGATGACGAAGGGGAAGAAGACTTGATCAAGGCCCGAATCTCCTCCATCCTTGCATCTTGCTCCTCTTTATGTGCGGTGAGCTTCTTGTCGAAGTAGTCCCTTCTCCTTGCTTGGAGTGATGAATGTCGATGGAGATGTTCTCGGCGCGCTCTCGCAATCTTGATTGTGTGCCTTGCACTTGTCGTTGTAGATCGAAGAGAGCGCTTTGGTGATGTAGTTGTTCATGCCGTCGTTGTTGTCGAAGACCGGAGATGAAATGCCTTGCCTATCCATCACAAGACTCGAGCAAATATGAGTGGGAGAAAGAGAAGAACTTATACCAATGTACCTTGACCGATGTTGACAATGAATCAAGTTCACTCAAATGCGGACAATGAAATAGCACTATTGGTACCAATCCTTGTCGGTTCTCACACCTACACAAGTAAAGCTTTTGGAGGAGCTCGGTGAGGATAGTGGCACAAAAATTTAATGCAAAATGTTAGCAAGAGTCAATAATGTTGAAAGAGATTCACAAATTCGCAAGCGAAACAAGTAGACCAATAGCAATATGTGGCACACGGAAACACACACACGAATAGATAAATGGGGCCGTGCAACCAAGGAATGAGCTCAAAATGTGGAATCCACCAAAACGCTCGTGTTGCACAACTCAAGAGAGACACTAGCACGATTGCTCAATAGGCGGATACGACACTTGTGCACAACCTATAAGATGCAAAATGGAGAAACTTTCTATCCCCAGTATGCTATGTATGTATGGTTCCCGGTGTTTCTCTCACAATGATCCAAGATGATCAAGTATGATACCATATGATATATTTGGATGCTATGGCTATTGCTTACAAGCTCTTTGCTATTTCTCTTTTGCTTAAAAGCTTATTCTTTTTTTTTCTATGGCCACTTTGCACAATGCACAAACCAAGATAGCAATTGTGTGTATGCGGGAACAAACTTGAGACACAATGGATGATATGATACCAATATGATATGGTATGGTATATAATGGAAGGTATGATCACTAATGTGCACAAGTAACATTGCCGGCAATACTCAAATGGCTAGTCTCGATAGGCAAGTAACGCAAAACTAAGGCTAGGGGTTAACAATGCAATGGCAAGGGAATATACAATGGAGGGATACCACGATACCAAGATGATATGGAGGTTACCGTCCGCGATGATGAGTAGCGGTGTTCTTGATGTAGATACCAAGATGATGGAGATTCGTCCCTAAGTGGCGAAACACCTTAGGAAGCGGAAAACCGCGAACTCAAAATCTCAAGCGTCAAATGTCAAAATGGTGGTAGCGGAATGCGGTGGTGGTTTGCACTTGGCAATGCGGAAGTGGAATGATGGGCTATACACGTGTCGGAGTTGAAGTTGCCGTCCCTAAGTAGCCGAAACACCTTAGGAGACACAAGCCACAACTCGAAAAAGCTCAATCAACAATTGGGTTAAGTTGGGTTGTCGGAAGTGTATGGTGGGCAAGGTTATGTGGAAGTGGTGGTGGTGGTTGATGAAGAAGCAATCGTCCCTAAGTAGCCGAAACACCTTAGGAGACTCGAATCACTACTCAAGCAACCACTAATGCTATGGGGAACAAAATGGGTTAGGTTGCGGAAGTCGGTGGTGGCTATGCGGATGATATGGTGGAAGGCCTAGGCAAACTTGCCAAATTTTCAAAAATTTGATGGAGTCAAATGGTGGTGGTAGTATTTTTATGGGAAGGGGGATGTCAATAGCTTCAAAACGAGCTAAAGAACGTCAAAATCGGACTCCGGATGAATTAGTTATGGACAAAGCGGTGAAGCGGAAAAACAGAAATCGAGGGCCGGACATCCGGGGCGGGCCGGATTTCCGGGACCTGATGTCCGAACCGAGCGGATTTGGTGCTCCGGGGCGGATGTCCGCTTGGCGCCCGGATGTCGGCTGGATGGCCGGATGTCCGCCCGAGGTCGGATGTCCGCCCGACTACGAATCGATCTCGTTTGGGGCGGAAATTTTCGAATTGGGGGCGGAAATTGATGATTTCAAGGTCAAAATTGGAGAGATTTCGTGGATGGAAAGTGGGGAAACTTGGGGAAATGCTAGATCCACTTGAAACCAAGCAAATCCACGGATCAAAATCAACAAAACATCATCAAAACTAACAAATCACAAAAAAAATTGGGGCTATTTTTGGTGAGGATTTTCGGATTTAGGACGAAATCAACAAAATCAAGCTAGAAAACATGGGGTAGGGGCTCCAAAACGTGATCAACCTAAGCTCTGATCCATAGATGATGTAGGGCGGAACCCTACATGGACGATCTTTCACGTTGGAGCGGATCCTACGGTGAATCACGACGAACACGCGGAAAAACACGAGGGAAAAACACGAGGAAAACGAGAGAGAAGTCACTCAACCGACAAGAAGTCAATCACACAAGTGCTAGATTATCGAATACATAGAGTGGCACAAGATTCAAGAACAACAAAGGTAGGGATACACGAGTAGCCGTTCTTCTCCGAGAGGAGGTCTTGATGGGGTCCACCCTAGGAGGGGGTCTTGAATCCGCTTGGGGGATCTTCTCCGTAGAGGTCCTGATCTCCGAGGAGAAGTAGCCAAGTGGATGAGCAAAGTCTCTCACACCACAATATGAGCTAATCCAAAGCTAACCCTAAAAAGAGGAAGGGGATGAAGTATATATAGTCTCGGGGGCGAAGGGGTACAAGGGACAAGTCCGGATGCCTTCTTGCAGCTTGACGGAGGCCGGATGTCGGGCGTCGGGCGGATGTCCGGGCTTTCGAGACGCCGGATGTCCGGCTAGGGGCGGATGTCCGGATGGCGGGCTGGTTCTGTCGATTGGTGCGCGGCCGGATTTCGTGCAAGTGGCGGATATCCGGGCCGTGGGAAGCCGGATGTCCGGGGCACTGGGGCGGATGTCAAGACCTGTAGTTTGGCGGCGGTGTGATGGGCGCCGGATGTCCGGCTGGGGCGGATGTCCGGCTTCTTGGGAAGGGCGGATGTCCGGGGCTGTAGTAGGTGGCACTTCTTCCTTCTCCTCCTCGCTTCGCAAGACGCTTGGCCTTGGTCCTTGGGCTCTCCATGATCTCCTCGGGTGTACTGAGTATGCACCAGTCCGGCTGAAGTAGCATCCATGTCTTACATGCGGAAAGGGAAGATTCAGAAAGGAGCGAATTCACCTTATGTCCGATGGCGTGTATTCGAGGTCTCGTCATACGTCCACTTGGGGTTTGGAGAGTAGTCGGAGTGTACATGGTGATGAACGTGGGATGCTCCGCATCACCTAAGGTGTTTCGGCTACTTAGGGACGGCAACTTCAACTCCGACACGTGTATAGCCCATCATTCCACTTCCGCATTGCCAAGTGCAAACCACCACTGCATTCCCGCTACCACCATTTTGACATTTGACGTTTGAGATTTTGAGTTCGCGGTTTTCCCGTTTCCTAAGGTGTTTCGGCTACTTAGGGACGAGTCTCCATCATCTTGGTATCTACATCAAGAACACCGCTACTCATCATGGCCGGACGGTAACCTCCATATCATCTTGGTATCGTGGTATCCCTCCATTGTATATTCCCCTTGCCATTGCATTGTTAACCCCTAGCCTTTTGCGTTACTTGCCTATCGAGACTAGCCATTTGAGTATTGCCGGCAACGTTACTTGTGCACATTAGTGATCATACTTCCCATAGCATGTATACCATATCATTGTGGTGCATATATTGGTATCATATCTTGTGTCACAAGTTTGTTCCCGCATACACACAATTGCTATCTTGGTTTGTGCATTGTGCAAAGTGGCCATAGAAAAAAAAGCTTTTAAGCAAAAGAAAGAGAGCAAAGAAGCTTGTAAGCAAGTGCCATAGCATCATACCACATTGCATATAAGATTGTCATATCCGATCATCTTGGATCATCTTGAGAGAAACACCGGGAACAATACATACATAGCATACTTGGGATAGAAGTTTATCCATTTTGCATCTTATAGGTTGTGCACAAGTGTCGTATCCGCCTATTGAGCAATCGTGCTAGCGTCTCTCTTGAGTTGTGCAACACGAGCGTTTTCCGTGGATTCCACATTTTGTGCTCATTCCTTGGTTGCACGACCCCATTTATCTATCCGTGTGTGTGTTTCCGTGTGCCATTCCTTGCTATGGGTCCCTTTGTTTCACTTGCGAATTTGTGAATCTCTTTCAACATTATTGACTCGTGCTAACATTTTGCATTAAATTTTTGTGCCACCATCCTCACCGAGCTCCTCCATAAGCTTTACTTGTGTAGGTGTGAGAACCGACAAGGATTGGTACCAATAGTGCTATTTCATTGTCCGCATTTGAGTGAACTTGATTCATTGTCAACATCGGTCAAGGTACATTGGTATAAGTTCTTCTCTTTCTCCCACTCATATTTGCTCGAGTCTTGTGATGGATAGGCAAGGCATTTCCTCTTCGGTCTTCGACAACAACGACGGCGTGAACAACTACATCACCAAAGCGTCTATCGTCGATCTACAACGACAAGTGCAAGGCACACAATCAAGATTGCGAGAGCGCATCGAGAACATCTCCATCGACATTCGTCACTCCGAAGCAAGGAGAAGGGACTACATCGACAAGAAACTTGCCGCACATAAAGAGGAGCAAGATGCAAGGATGGAGGAGATTAGAGCCTTGATCAAGTCTACTTCCCCTTCATCATCTTCAAGACGGCGACGTTCAAGCCACAAGTCTTCGGAGCGCCCAAGCGATGCAAGCGCAAGTCGTCCACATCTCCATGGCGACCACCATCACATTCGTGATCCTCATCGTCATGAAGGGCAAGTCACCTCCAAGCATCATGTGCACGACGACGACGAACGACATCTACTACGAGCTCAAGTGCGACAACGACATCATCATCATGAAGATGCTCGCCAAGCACAAATGCACAAGTCCCAACAAGCCCTACTTCACGCCAAGTCCAAGCTTCATGAGCACAAAAGAAGACCGCGAGACGACCACCACCAAGACGGCGCTACGGCTACAACAACCACTTCGGCATCTTCGCCAAGTGCAATCAAGACATCTTCGCCTTTGGACGTACGTCATCTTCGCCTACTTCCCACGTGTACGCCTTCATCGACTTCATCAAGTCCAAGGCGACCACCTACGAGCGAGGGCGACACTTCCATCTTCGGAAGCCCCTCAAGGAAGATGGCCGAGCATGGGAAACTCCCTTCGGTCATGGAGACGAGCTATGAGGTGCCACATCATATGGGCCTCCAACACCAAGACGGTGACAAGACAGTCGAGCAAGGGCCATCCCCTTCGACCACGGCGACGGGCGCGAACCTCTTCAACAACATGAAGACGACGCCCACATTGGACTCATACTCCGAGTCAAGCTACGCGACCGCGCATGGAGACATTGCACCTACATCTCTCGGCACCCACATATGTCGAGATGCCCCAATTGCCATGTGAGGAGAGCCACCACCCCATGAGTGACATGGTGACTCCACCATACGTGACATTGAGAGCATTTCCTATGAGAGGATGAGTGTGACCACCACTAGCCCCACACATGAGAGCATGCCACACATTCTATGTGAGGTTGGCGCCATTTGAGTGACTCCACCCACCATACGAGTGAGAGCATCCTTGAGGGAGTGAGTGAGCCACAACACTTAGTGAGTGAGGTAGTTGACACGGCACATGAGGCCACTATGATTTCTAGCGACTTAACCTCTACTCCTAGTGTGTTTTCTTCTTTGGTGCTAGGTCTCCTACATGACGACATGCCTATCCTTGACGAGTCCATCCCTACATTGGAGACGGCGATGGCCATGGTGGACGATGATACACCCCCCACATGGTTCCATCAAGATGAAGATGACAACGAATGGATCGTTGACACCTCACCTACAACACATGAGCGATGCTCCAAAGGTAACATAGGTGATGGTACTTCTCTTGTCCCACTAGTAGACCATCTTGACATTGATTGCTCCCATGATGTTGACCCACCTATTACCATGCTTCAGGCTAGTGAAACTTCTTCATGCCTTGACTTACCTATTTATGATGAATATGATGATGAGCATGTTGAGTTGCCTAGTTGTGATGCTATGCTCCATAGGACATCTTGTGAAAATTCTATTGGTCACTTCATGTTTGACAATCCATTGAACTTGTCATATGCTATGAGTGAGATCTCCCATATTGCATCTTTACAATCTCAACATAGTAACTATGCATGCCCCATTAAAATCAATCCCATTTGCACTTATGGCATAGATGACGAGATGATGGTCATTGCTTTTGCTTCTCTTGTGATGATATTGCCATGCTTCCTTTACATGATTTGCGCAATTCATCTATTATTCCATGCCATGATCACATTGTTCCAAATATGCATTGTTGTGGATGTTGTCAATATTCTCCACGTGATGTTTCTACTCTTGCTCATGAGGAGACCCCCATAGTTTCCTCATACACGTTTGGAGATTTTGATTCATCCCATCCTTTGCATGATTTCCATGATTGCTTGCACCATATGCATTCCATGAATAACAATGCTCTAGATATTGCTCATGATGCATTACACAATTTGAGTCTCCATTATGCTATACATAACAACAAACCTATCATGATGGATGACATGTTTCTATATCACGCATCTCATTTATTTGAGCATTGGCTATTTTGTGCTCACCGACACATGCACGTATGCATCATGATGGATGATGCGTACATCTACCACGCACACACAATTTTTCCTTTGTCTTTGTTTTGTGTAGGTACGCACGTATACTCGTCAACATCTCAATCCCAAGAGTTGACGAAACGAGCTCTTGAGAGCAACGATGCTTTGGGATCCCGTGGCCTATCCTTACCACCGTTACCTTCGCGCAAGGACTACGCTCATCTCTTCTACTTGTCCCTCACACGGCTATGGGCTATTTACCACTTGTCACCTTATGCTCATTTTCCCGTGTTCACTTTGCATGATATTTTTACTCCTATGCCTTTGCCATGCAATTGTGACCCTTGCTTGCATCTACCCATGATTCACCCTTATGATAATTCTATGTGTATTTGCATGCTTGGTGGAGATACTAGTAGCTATTGCCATGATTTCTTTGTGCCCCACGCTATTGATGCTTGTTGTGTTGGGAGAGTCATGATGCCCCATTGCTATTTACACATGGCCTCTCGCCAATACATTCATGCCATTCTACTCATATCTTGCTTTCATGCTTGTGCTATGTCATGTGCATTATTCATGCCCACTATTTGCACACGACATGCTTGTCATGATTCCTTCTAATACGTTGCATCTTCGCACTACTAGCTTGCTTGACTTGATCTCTATGATTGATTGCTTAGTTGCATCACCCATGTTCCACTATCACTTGCTTTCTTGGGTTGATGACATATATGTTCATGCCTCTCACATGATATATCTTGTGTATTGTCGCTTGCCTCCTATAGTTGCCTCTATGCTTAATGACCTTGGAGACTTGGACACTATACTTGTGATGCATGCTTGCTTGATTGAGCCTCTTGTATTTGGTTGTTATCGCATCACATGCTTACACACCATGCCAAATTCCCTTGTCCTTTCTTATGATGAGCATGATGCATACACTTGTTGGGTATCTTACCACACGAATGATAGGTTTTGCATTTCCGCTAACCTCATTTGTTTTTCCGAGTGTTTGTCATGTCCTTTCATTTTGAAGGATTCGCAAGGCATTAACATCATGAGACATATTGGTTGTGTGAAGGCTTACATGATGTGCAACTCCAACATCTTCGGGAACATTCATAAGGTGAATTCCTTCTCTTTGAGCCATCCTCAAATACGCATATTGGATGGGTCACTCTTTCATTGTTGTTTCCTTCTTGTTGTCTACATGATGCATATATTCGATGGAGGACCGACATTGGAGATGGACACTATGGACCTTCAAGTTGAGGAGTGCCACCACATCGAGCTATGGTACAGCACCTCCCATGACAAATTTGCACCCTATGCATGGATTGACACACATTATGATTGTCTTGTTGCACCTATTCCCATGTCATCCATGATATATGAGCTTGTGCATTTTCTTAGCAAATTTGTTGTGATCTTTCTTGATGGCATATTCATACATCGTGATTATATTGCCTACCATCAATTGCATGATAACTTAATCACATTGAGCATCCATTGCCATATTCATGCTATTGATAGACCGTCTCACTATAACATCATTTTGCACCGTGGTTGCATTGATCATATTTACAACACATTTGTGTGCACAATGAATGTTTTACATCTCATTCCGTATTATCTTGCTAAGCTTCATGTGCTTTGTCATGAACAATCTTGCCTCACGGACTCATTCTTACATGATGGACACTTTGTGTGCGCTAACCATTGTATTTCCGAGTGTCGTTTGTGTTTGCTCTCTTTGCATGTCTACCATCCCGACGACATCTTCAAGTACTTGGATTGTGCCATGACTTCCACTTCGTCCAATTACAAGTTCGTCCACGACAACCGTTTCCATGGTGATGAGGATTTCGATCCGAGGTCGGATCTTTCCCAAGGGAGGGAGATGATGCGAGCATCCGACGATCATCCCCATGTACACTCGAGCCTCGCCATTGGACCTAAGGTGAATTCGCTCCTTCCGAATCTTCCCTTTCCGCATGTAAGACATGGATGCTACTTCAGCCGGACCTTGTGCATACTCAGGTACACCCGAGGAGACCATGGAGAGCCCAAGGACCAAGGCCAAGCGTCTGGAAGCGAAGGAAGGAGAAGGAAGAAGAGCCAGGTACTCTGCGGCGGACATCCGCCCTTGCCCTGAAATCCGGCATCGGCTATCCAGAGAACACGAAAAGGACCAGAGCAGCCGGACATCCGGCACCATGCCCGGACATCCGGCTCTTCCTGAAGCCCCGGACATCCGACCCCTTCGCTGAAAATCCGGCCCCTCCATCACCGAACGCATCTGGAAGACCCAGGCCAGCCCGGACATCCGGCCTCCCAGCCCGGACATCCGGCCCGTCCCGAAGCCCCGGACATCCGGCCCGTCGCCCGGACATCCGGCCTCGCCTGTGTGTGAACAGTAAAGGGTCAAGCCCATGTACCCTTCGCCCCGTAGACTATATATACTCCATCCCTTCCTCTTTCTAGGGTTAGCTTAGGTTTAGCTCATGTTTGTGTGAGAGCCTTGCTCATCCACTTGGTTACTTCTCCTCGGAGCTCAGGACCTCTTCGGAGAAGATCCCCCAAGCGGATTCAAGACCCCCTTCTAGGGTGGACCCCATCAAGACCTCCTCTCGGAGAAGAACGGCTACTCGTGTATCCTTAGCTTTGTTGATTTTGGATCATATGTACCTCTTTGTGTTCGGTGATCTAGCACTTGTGTGATTGATCTCTTGTTGGTCAAGTGATTTCTCTCTCGTTTCCTCCGTGTTTCCCTCTTGTTCTTCCGCGTGCTCTTCGTGATTCCCCGTAGGATCCGCTCCAACGTGAAAGATCGTCCATGTAGGGTTCCGCCCTACATCACACATGATAAACATGGCAATAGAACAAGGATCTCCACCAAGCATGCAAATACACATAGAAGTAGCATAATTGTGAATCATGGGTAAATGCAAGCAAGGGTCACAATTGCATGGCAAAGGCATAGAAGAAAGCATAGCATGCAAAGTGAACACGGTAAAATGAGCATAAGGTGACAAGTGGTAAATGGCCCATAGCCGTGTGAGAGCCAAGTAGAAGAGATGCGCGTAGTTCTTGCGCGAAGGGAACGGTGGTAAGGATAGTCCACGGGATCCCAAAGCATCGTTGCTCTCAAGAGCTCGTTTCGTCAACTCTTGGGATTGAGAGGTCGACGTGTATACATGAGTACCTACACAAAACAAAGACAAAGGAAAAATTGTGTGTGCGTGGTAGATGTACACATCATCCATCATGATGCGCACGTGCATGGGTCGGTGAGCACAAAATAGACAATGCTCAAATAAATGAGATGCGTGATAGAGAAACATGTCATCCATCATGAGAGGTTTGTTATTATGTATAGCATAATGGAGACTCCAATTGTGTAATGCATCACGACCAATATCTAGAGCATTGTTATTCATGGAATGCATATGGTGTACACTATCATGGGAATCATGCAAAGTATGAAATGCATCAAGATCTCCTAATATGTATGAGGAAACTATGGGGGTCTCCTCATGAGCAATAGTAGAAACATCACGTGGAGAATATTGAAAACATCCAAAACAATGCATATTCGGAACAATGTGATCATGGCATGACATAGTAGATGAATTGCGCAAATTATGTAAAGGAAGGATGGCAATATCATCACAAGAGAAACAAAAGCCAATGACCATCATCTCGTCATCTATGCCATAAGTGCAAATAGGATTGATTTTAATGGGGCATGCATAATTACTATGTTGAGATTGAAATGAGGCAATATGAGAGATCTCACTCATAACATATGACAAGTTCAATGGATTGTCAAACATGATGTGACCAAAAGAATTTTCACATGATATCCTATGAAGCATGGCATCATAACTAGGCAAATCAACATGCTCATCATCATATTCATCATAAATAGGTAAGTCATGACATGAAGAAGTCGCACTAGCATGAAGCATGAGAATAGGTGGATCAACATCATGCAAGCAATCATTCGTGGGATAGTCCACTAGTGGGACAAGAGAAACACCATCACCTATGTTACCTTTAGAAGGTCGCTCATGTGTTGTAGGTGAGGTGTTGAAGATCCACTCGTTGTCATCTTCATCTTGATGGAACCATGTGGGGGGTGCATCATCGTCCACCATGGCCATCGTCGTCTCCATTGGAGGTATGGACTCATCGAGGGTAGGCATGTCGTCATGTAGGATACCTAGCACCAAAGAAGAAAACACACTAGGAGTAGAGGTTAAGTCGTTAGAAATCATAGTTGCCTCACATGCCGTGTCGACTACCTCACTTGCTAAGTGTTGTGGCTCACTCACTCCCTCAAGGATGCTCTCACTCGTATGGTTGGTGGAGTCACTCAAATGGCTCTCAACCTCACATAGGATGTGTGTCATGCTCTCATGTGTGGGGCTAGTGGTGGTCACACTCATCCTCTCATAGGAAATGCACTCAATGTCATATAGGGTGGAGTCACTCATCTCACTCATGGGTTGGTGGCTCTCCTCACATGGCAATTGGGTCATCTCATGATATGTGGGTGTCGGAGAGATGTTGGTGCAAATGTCTCCATGCTCAAGTACTATTGTCGCCTTGGTTGAAGGGATAGTCCCATGCTCAACCTTCTTGTCACCGTCTTGTTGTTGGAGGCCCATATGATGTGGCACCTCGTAGCTCGTCTCCATGACCGAAGGGAATGTCCCATGCTCAGCCATCTTCCTTGAGGGGCTTTCGAAGATGGAAGTGTCGCCCTCGCTCGTAGGTGGTCGCCTTGTTGTTGAAGATGTCGATGTAGGCGAACTCACGGGAAGTAGGCGAAGATGTCGTACGTCCAAAGGCGAAGATGCCTTGATAGCACTTGGCGAAGATGCCGAAGTGGTTGGTGTAGCCGTAGCTCCGTCATGGTGGTGCTCGTCTCGCGGTCTTCTCTTTTTCTCATGAAGCTTGTACTTGGCGTGAAGTAGGGCTTGTTGGGACTTGTGCATTTGCGCATGTGGAGCATCTTCATGTTGATGGTGTCGATGCCGTACTTGAGCTCGTAGTAGATGTCATTCATCCTCGTCGTGCACATGTTGCTTGGAGGTGACTTGCCCTTCATGACGATGTTGATCACAAACGTGATGGTGGTCGCCATGTAGATGTGGACGAGGACGACTTGCGCTTGCATCGCTTGGGCGCTCCGAAGACTTGTGGCTTGAACGTCGTCGTCTTGAAGATGGCGAAGGGGAAGAAGACTTGATCAAGGCCCGAATCTCCTCCATCCTTGCATCTTGCTCCTCCTTTTGTGCGGAAAGCTTGGTGTCGATGTAGTCCCTTTTCCTTGCTTCGGAGAGATGAATGTCGATGGAGAGGTTCTCGATGTGCTCTTGCAAGGTAGATTGTGCTCCTTGCATTTCGTGTTGTAGTCCGAAGATGGACATTTTGGTGATGTAGTTGTTCGCGCCGTCGTTGTTGCCGAAGACCGGAGATGAAATGCCTCGCCTATCCATCACAAGACTCGAGCAAATATGAGTGGGAGAAAGAGAAGAACTTATACCAAATGTACCTTGACCGATGTTGAAAATGGATCAAAGATCACTCAATGTGTAACAAGGAAATAGCACAATTGGTACCAATTCTTGTCGGTTTCTCACACCTACACAAGTAAAGCTTATCGAGTGGCTTGGTTAGGACAAGTGGCACAAATTTCATGCAAATTAAAGTCCAAGATATTGTAAATGTTGAAATAAATCCAAAGGACTCAAAATGCAAAGCAAGTGATCACAAATATAGAGGAGGGCAATAAAGAAACACACACGGTGGGATAATGGGGCTTGTGCAACTATAGGGATGAGCAATTCAAAATTGCCTAATGAAGACGAAGCTCGTGTTGCACAAACACTAGGAGAGCACTAGCTTGATTGCACACTTGGGCACGATTCACCACTTGGCACCAACCTATATGCATGAAAGCTAAATGTTTCCTATTCCATATATCCTCATGCACAAGTATCTCTTTTCATGCTCAACTCTCTTTTGCTTATAAGCTTATGATCATTCTTTTTCTTGCTTAAAAGCTTTTTTTTGCTCTCTTCTTCCTTTCCACTTTTCTTATTGAGCCTCAACCACAAACATGAGATAAGTATCACAAGATATGCACGGGAGTAAACAATTGCACTATATGATATATCCAACGATGCAACAATATGATATCGTATCACTATGGTGCACAAGTTTTCGCGAAGCCCGGCAATACTCGGATAGCTAGTCTCAATAGGTATGAAGGTATGCGCAAAGATGGTGGGGCTATCAAGATGTAATGGCAAGGAAGGGAAAGTTTATGACGGAATGGGTACCTTCGTCACACTTAACCTTTCACGAAGTCGGGGTAATCGGCCTTGCTTCCGGTTGAAGATGGTCTCAAAGGATGGATGGTTGTCGTCGATGTGGAAGCTCGTGGTGGATGTAGTCGATGGACCGATACAAGTCACCAGTGGTGGATGAATATGTAACCGTCCCTAAGTAGCCGAAACACCTTAGGAGACTCAAATCACAACTCAACAGACCACAAATGCAATAAGAACCAAAATGGGTTAGTTTGCGGAAGTTGTATGTGGTGGTGCGGAAGTTATGGCGGAAGGCCTATGCAAATGATGCAAAAATGGGCAAAATTTGATGGAGTCAAATGGTGGTAAAACCAAGATGAGAAGCTCGGGCACGTCACTAGCTTTTCAACGAGCCAAAGAACACCCAAACCGGAGTTCAGGAGTGGAAGTTATGGGCAAAAACGTGAAATGCTCGCGATCGTCAGTAGGGGGCCGTGCTTGACGGGGTCCAGGCCCGTGGACACGGGTCCGTCGCCTGATACACGCATCTGAGGACACAGGGTCACCAGAGACTTCGCGGGGGCCCGTGGGCACGGGGTGGGGAGCCCGTGGGCACGGGGTAGGCGGCAAATTCGCGATTTTCTTGTCAAATTCGATGGGGAAAAGAAAAATTGGGGTATGGGAACGCAATAGGGGGTAGATCTACTTGATATACATCAGATCCACGGATCAAAATCAACAACTCACAAAAACTTCAAATCACAAAAAAAATTTGGGGCTATTTTTGGTGGAGAATTTTCGAATTTAGGACAAAAACAACAAAATCAAGCTAGAAAACACGGGGCAGGGGCTCCAAAAACGTGATCAACGTGGCTCATGATACCATATGATGTAGGGTGGAACCCTATGGGGAGATCTTTCACGTTTGGAGAGGATCCCTACGAGGAGCACGAAGAACGAGCGGGAGAGCACGAGGAAAACACAAGAGAATCACTCAAACCAACAAGATTCGATTACACATGCGCTAGATTGATGAACACAAAGAGAGATACATGATCAACGATCAACAAAGGACGATACAAGGGGTAACCGGGTTCTTCTCCGTGAGGAGGTCTTGATAGGGGCCACCCATGAGGGGGTCTTGAGCTTGGTCACTCCAAGAGGAGGTCTTGATCTCCTAGTGGAGTGGATCCATGGAGCAAAGCTCTCATATGTCTATCATCTACTTTGCTAACCCTAACCATGGTCCTTGGTACGGAATATATAGGCATGGGGACGAAGTGGATGAAAAGGAGGCCCAAACAGCAATCACAACTATCCATCCTGTAGGGCCCGTGCGCACGGGGTGCTCCAGCGCCAACTCTCTGAGTAGTCCGTGCAAGACGGGTCTCGGGGCCCGTCTTGACGGGTCGCTGGGACCTCTGTCCGGCTCTGTTGGGTTCCTTCTTCCTCCGCGTGGGCTTGGGGTCCTTCTCCTTGGCCTCCGGGAAGCTTCCTGGCTGCATGGTGGCGATCACCCTCATACCTAAAGATGCACAACGATCCAAGGTGAAGTAGCAACTAAGTCCTATGGATATTCATGTAAATCTTTAAGAGGAGCGGGTTCATCTTAAGTTCGGTAGGTCCACTTGAGGCTTGATGTGTTATGAAGGTGTACATGAAGATGACCGTAGGATGCTCCACATCAAGTAGCGATCTAATAGGAGTATTTTTTTTCCCCGAATGGTAGATGCTCTAAAATTCTATTACAGGCACATTCTGCCTCAGGCCCCTTTAAAGAGGCCCTTCGATGCTACTGTAGGGCTCGTCCGGCGCCGCAACCCCTCCTCCCCCAAGCCTTTCCCATCGAGTTTGTTGAGGCGCAGCGAACTCGCCTACCATTTGCAAGAAATTCCAGATCCGCAAAAAGCAGAGAGGAACAACTCCACCGGCGATGGCGATGGCGATAGCGGCCCTAAGACGCGAGGGGCGGCGTGTCCTCCTCAACACCCCCTCCCGGGCAGCCACCATGGCTGCGCTCTCCCCGGCTGCCTCCCAGTCGTAAGATCCCCATCCATTTACTCCTTCCCGATCTATCCTCCGCCTATATCGGTGGTTCTCTAAATATCCGGTCGGTCTGGCGATAGATCTGATCACGTGTTCTTCGTCAAATCAAAGTTGACCTCCGAAATGCGAGGCGCGTCTGACCTGTGTTCTGCGAATGTATGGCGCCGTTCCGCGTCTGTTTGCTGACGGTAGTTTGGGTTAAGGACCCGTGAAAGGTTCGTTAGGGTTTGAATTATCTTGGGAAAATGATATTGTAAATGGGATTCTGAATTTCTATCTGAGGAACGCTTACGATTTCTTGTTGGATTGTGTAATGTGATGATTCTTCTCGTGGTGTTGTGGTGTTTTTTGTTGTTGTGTCAAGTATACAAGATTTCGGACCATTTCTTTAGGTAATGGATGCGAGGAGACAAGATTTATGATTGTTTGGGATTCACCATCATTTTATTTGATGCCATTACTGTCCAAAGATTATGGCATTATGTTTTGTTGTGCTTTCTTGCTTCCAACTGTTTTATTGTGCTTTCTTGCTTCCAACTGTGAACCGTGCATTATGCTGATAATTTGTGTTTAACTAATTCTTGAAAATTTATGTGTTTAATCCTTGCTTGCCATGCAAAGATATGACATAATGTTTGTTTTGTGCTCTCATGCTACCAATTGCCAATTCTACATATTCTGCTGAAAAGTTGCCGGCTTAGTGCTCCCGTGCTATGCAAAGGCTGATGGCATTATGATTGTTATTTGCTTTCACGCTACCATTTGTCATTGTTGCATATTATGCTCCTAAGTTGTGGTCCACTAATTTTGTAAAATAGAATGTGTTGAAATTTACTGGTTTGAAGGTAATCAGGGCTTTGTTAATTTGGTTTCACTTTCCACACACAATGCCGTGCTTCCTGTGAAATTATTTGTTTGGATCACTTCAATATTCCACCATTTATTTGACAAATTCAAAGCACCGTTCAGCTGTTTGCATGATATTTATGTTAATGAGAATGTGACTATGTTGCATTTTGACCCTTCAGGCAGATTGCTCCGCTTGGTGCACGGTCCATCTCAACACAAATTGGTTAGTATTTTCATTCCAACCTGTTCTGTATAGCATACATGGAATGATGTCGTATTTATTGGCCTGAATTAATGATTTTCAGTGAGGAACCGCATGAAAAGTGTCAAGAACATCCAAAAGATTACGAAAGCAATGAAGATGGTTGCAGCATCAAAGCTTCGTGCTGTTCAAACAAGAACTGAGAATTCACGTGGTCTATGGCAGCCATTCACAGCTCTTCTTGGGGATGCTCCTAGTATGTCTAAGCCATCATGTCATATCTTATACAATGCTTATTTTAGCATCTGTTGTTTAATTGCCAACAGTCTTGTCCATTGTTAGGCATTCTTTAACTTTGTGTTGTTTGTTAATGGACTGGTGGCTGTTCCTGCATGTTAGGAGACTTGTTGAACTCTTGAGTAATTATTTTAGCATGTAGATGTAGAAGGTCCAAATGATGTTAGGTGTAAATTCCTAATTCTGCATCTGCCTAGCGCCTATCTTGCCTAAGCGCACACCTGAAATCATGCTTAATCACTAGTCTTACTGCTGTTGTCTAGTGCCATGGCACGCTTAAGTGCTTGGTGCCTGCCCTAGGAGTGCTTTTTCTAACCAGTAACATAAACATCTGAGCAGTAAATGATGGCACTTCTACTGATGTTATCTTCATTTTTTCATGATAGATATGTAGCACATGTAATGACGTACTCTCTCCATCCACATACCACATATAACCCCCCTCGGCACACACACAAAATTTGAGTCTATCTTGACCATGAATTCAGCTATTAAAATACAAGTCATGTGACATTAAAATTCTACCATTGTATTCACACTCCAAAAAAGTTTCCAATTGTATAATTTTTGTGACATATAACTCATATTTTATTAGTTAGCTGAGCTCTGATTTTGAGGGGGGCTTTTATATGTGGACCGAGGGATTAGTGATTGAAACGGGATATCTCTTTAGTTAAACATCTAATCCATTCAGCAATTCAGTGACCCACAGTTCTTAATTAATAAAGTAACTCATGATGGAATGGGCTCTTTTGACACCTTAGATTCAGTTAGATCTTACAACACAAACTTATCAGATGCTGTTGTTTTGTTCTTTTTGCAAGACCATGAATACTATTCTTGCAGATGATAATGTATCAATTTCTTAGTTCATGTTTTGTTCTTCTTGCAAGACCATGAATACTATTCTTTTTCTTGGGTGGTTAAAATCTTTGATACAAACATCAGGTGTAAATGTCAAGAAGAATGTTATTGTGGCCATTACATCTGACAAGGGTCTCTGTGGTGGTATCAATTCTACATCTGTTAAAGTCAGCAAAGCACTCCAGAAAATGACTTCTGGTAATTTGGTTCATGGTTATATTTTGTTATTTATATGGCTTGTGCTCAAAACTATGGCTTATAACTCTAGTAATCAGGTCCAGAGAAAGAAAGCAAGTATGTCATATTAGGAGAAAAGGGGAAAGTTCAACTCATCCGTGACTCCAGGAAGCATATTGAAATGACAGTATCTGAGTTGCAGAAGAACCCTATTAATTACACACAGGTAACTGTTTTCCGGGCTTTTAGTTTCTATACATTTGCTAATTGCAGTTAATTATGTGAACATGTATTTTAGTTGGGGAATTTGTTTTAGACCTTGTACCTTCTAAAACATTACAACAGAGCATGCCTCTATACAAGTATTTTCTTTTCTGCAGTTTCATTTAGATGTAGGCTTTCTGAGTTGGCTTATTTGTTGTGCAAGTATTGTTGATTCTAACTGCATGGACAGCTCTCACATAAGCATTGTTGGTTTAGTCACACACATAAGCATTGTTTGTTTGCAGTGTTACTCTTCATTCCTATTTTGGTTTGAAAAGAATCTTAGGTAATCGCAATGCAGCTGGCTGATTCTACTTAACATAATTTGATCCACTTCTGTTCACTGAGCATGCATTAACATTTCAAGTAGTTGACATTAGCTGACTTTCGTTTAAAGTGTTCTTTCATATTTACCAGTTTCTCATTCTTAGAATAAAAGGCGCATGTGTTTTCCAGGTTTTATCTATGACCAACATGTAGTTCAACAGATATTTGATACTGTTAGAAACTTCACTTACAATGAAGCATCACTTACGTATCACATAATTTACAGTGTATTATATTTAACTAACTGTTAGTCAAAGATAAATCCTGAAAGTAGCCTTGTATCATTGGACAGAGGGAGTATCTAATTCTGGGATCAATGGAAGGTTTATGTTTACATTTTCCCTCTGAGTGTGAATTTACTGGTTCTAAAATGTTTTTTTTTTCAGGTTGCTGTGCTGGCAGATGATATCTTGAAAAATGTTGAATATGATGCTATAAGAGTTGTTTTTAACAAGTTTCAGTCTGTCATTTCATTTAGGCCTACACTGGCCACAATACTGTCCCCAGAGGTGGGTGCTCGTTCTTGAGGCATATATGAATTTGTGCTTCCGTGACTCGTGCTCGCTTAAATTTGTTACCAACTAAGGTAATGTTGGCTTCAATTCTCCTCTTTTTGGTAGGTTATGGAGAAAGAATCAGAATCTGGCGGGAAGGTTGGTCAGCTGGATTCGTATGAAATTGAAGGAGGTGAAACAAAATCAGAAATCCTGCAGAATCTTACCGAGTTCCAGTTTTCTTGTGTAAGTCGTGCGTCATCGCTTGACCCTTCTGTAGTTTCATCAATATTTGGAGATGATTTCTGTGGCATTGCTCCATCCAAATCAAGTTCCAAGTTATTAGCATGTTAGTCTAAGCATTTCTTGGATAGCACAAAAAATATTTTTGTAATTTTGTTGCCACAACATCATTGATAATAATGTTTGGAATTTGTACTCTTGGCAGGTTATGTATAATGCTGTTCTAGAGAATGCGTGCAGTGAGCTTGGTGCCCGTATGTCTGCTATGGACAGCTCCAGCAGAAATGCCGGTGAAATGCTTGACCGTCTTACACTGACATACAACAGGTTACCCTTGTAGCTTTCAGATTTTCAATGCATGAATACATTAATCTAATTAAAAGTATCACTTAACACATCAGCATCAGACAACATATATGTAAAAGGTGGGCGAGGATTCACCCTGTTTTATCTCTCTGCAGGACACGTCAAGCATCTATCACTACTGAGCTCACTGAGATCATATCAGGTGCCTCTGCTCTTGAGGGATGATGATGAAACTTTACGCCATCATCTTTTTTATTTTTCTGTTCCAATGAAGGCCACTTCTAATCTAAAAACAGCCTTTTGCATTCTCCTGTGAGTGGATCTGAGCATCAATAATTAGCCTGAATACGGGACGGATATGCCTTGTGGCGCTATCAACCTTGCTTTGTTTTGTTCAAAGTTTAGCAGATGTCCACTTATAATTTGAAGCAGACTTCTGTTTTTTCCCGTGAGCGGATCTTTGTTCTAAGTTGCAATAATTAGCCTGACTAAAGGAGGTGCTTTAAGAATATGACTTGGTCTTGTTTTAGTGGCATCATGAGACCGCTTGTACTCTGAAATGAAGCAATAACACCCGAGCACTTTTGATCCACAAAGTAGCAAAATGGGTAACAGTTGTAAAAAAGCTTGGAGCACTTTTGTTTGATCCACAAAGTAGCAGGCAACGTGGGACAAAAAACCTCACCAGCCAATCAAAATTGGCGGCTGTCGTGCCCATTATTCTCACTTTTAGTGAAATTTCACTAATTTTGGTACATACCTATATAATTACCTTTCGGTCAAAATATTTCAGCAATTTCAGTAGTGAGCAGAATTTCAAATCATTTTTTAAAGTTATCTTTGGATTTTTAAAATGTTTTGTTTGATCTCGATCAAATTCAAGTGAAAATTTTGGTCCTTTGGTCGAAATGATAACAGAGATCACTGAATTTCATTGAAATTTAGTGATTTTCGGCAATGGCTAAAATATTTCTGAAACTCAAAATCTGCCTTGCCATGTTGGCCAACGATCAATGATGCACATTTTCAGAACCTGCCTTGAACTTATTTGGAATTGTGAACAAGCAAAAGTAAGGAGAAAAAAATATCTGTAGAATATCTTGGATTTACATGTTCAGAAGCATTATTGACAATCAGCGGATTTGCAAACTGCTACCTATGACCAATGTGCAGCATCTCCTCGTACTTCATCACTCTGCCAAAGCCACGACCGGTTTTGGAACAACGAAGGCATGACAAGGAAGCAAACCGCGACCTATGACCAATGTGCACCATCTCCTTGTGCATAGCCATCTTGTCTCACCAGTGTTTTTCCCTTCGCTATTTTTGCCGACATGTTTTCCTTGTCTTGCATCCTGGCCTTTAAAGCCTTTGTTTCGAAGCCCGCAAAACAGGCACAGGTTCAGGTCACGCAACCCCAGGGAGGCTGCGAAAGAGGTTGTTGTAGAAAGTTGCCTCGCCACCCTCGGCGAGAGAGGTGAGGCCCCGAGGGGCATCTTCAACAGGTCCAGGCACCCGATGATGCGGAGCATCCTACGGTCATCCCCATGGACCTACCATCGTCTCATCAAGAGCCAAGAGGACCCATGACACGAGCACGAGCTAGGGCTCTCGAGAACGAGGTGACTTCTTTCCTTAGTGATATTACATATGATCCACTCGAGACATGGCTACTACCTAAGTCCGATATGCTGTGCATGATTAGGTATTAAGAGGACCCTCTCGAAGATGCACGTGAAGACGGACAAGCCGCCAAGTCCACGGATGAAAAGGAACGTCGAAAGGAGAAGAAGGCAGCTCAGGACCCAGACATCCGGCCCCACCGGACATCCGGCCGTTGGAGCAACAATCCAGCAACCGAAGCTACAGGACCCGGACATCTGGCCCCAGCCCCGCATGATCTAGGGCGGAACCCTACGTGGACGATCTTTCACGTTTGAAGAGAATCCCTACGAGGAACACGAAGAACGAGCGAAAGAGCACGAGGGAAATCACGGGGGAAAACACAAGAGAATCACTCAAACCAACAAGATTCGGTTACACATGCGCTAGATCGATGAACACAAAGAGAGATACACAATCCACGATCAACAAAGGACGATACAAGAGGTAACCGGGTTCTTCTCCGTGAGGAGGTCTTGATGGGGGCCACCCAAGAGGGGGTCTTGAATCCGCTTGGGGGATCTTCTCCGAAGAGGTCCTGAGCTCTGAGGAGAAGTAACCAAGTGGATGAGCAAGGCTCTCACACAAACATGAGCTAATCCTTTGCTAACCCTAACTAGGAGGAGGTGGAGAAGTATATATAGTCTAGGTGAATGAAAGGGTAAGTGGCTTCGGCCCAACACACGGGCGGACGCATAGGCGTCGGGACGTCCGACAGGTACCGGACGTCTGGTGGCTCGCGAGGGTCCGGTCGTCCGGTGCATGTCGGACGTCCGGCGTTTTGGCTCTGGACAGGAGGCGTCGGACGTCCGGTCGGCGTCGGTCGTCCAGGCGCTGGAGAGTGTCGGACGTCCGGTGTCTGGCGGTCGTCCGGGCGCTGTAGGTTTCCTCGGCTGCCGTCGATCTGGCTGGTGGAGTCTCCAGGCGTCGGACGTCCGAAGATCGTCGGTCGTTCGGTGGCTATCAGACGTCCGACCGCTGTAGCTTCCCAGCAGCTCTTCCTCTTGTTCCTCGCGCTTGGTGTCCTCGCCGTCTTGTCCAATGCTCGTAGCTGTTCCATTGCCTTCCTCTTGGTTCCTGGACATGCATAACACACACGTTTGAGGTAGTAGCCATGTCTCACATGTGGAAAGTGACGATTCGGAGAGGAGCGAGTTCACCTTGTGTCCAATGGCGTATGTTCGAGGTCTCGTCATATGTCCTCTTGGGGTTTGGAGAGTAGTCGGAGTGTACATGGGGATGAACGTGGGATGCTCCGCATCACCGCACCAGCCCGGACATCCGGCCTCTGCCCGGAAATCCAGCGCCCGTCATAGAACATACCCGAAGCTGAACCACTTCAGCCCGGACATCCGGCTCTTCGCGAAGGCCCGGACATCCGGTCCCGTCTGTCTGCGCACAGTAAAGGGTCGAGGCCCATGTACCCTGTCGCCCCCTAGACTATATATACTCCTCCTCCTCCCTCTTCCCAGGGTTAGCATTGGTTTAGCTCATATGTGAGATAGAGCTTTGCTCATCCATACGGATCTACTCCAGAGAGAGACGGCGGCCCCTCTACGGAGAAGATCACCTTGGATTCATGATGCGGAGCATACCACGTTCATCCCCATGTACACTCCGACTACCCTCCAAGCCCCAAGGATACATAAGATGAGACCTCGACTATTCGCCATTGGACACAAGGTGAACCCGTTCCTAAATGCTTCCCCTTTCCATTCGTGTGAGACATGGTTGCTACCTAATGCAAGGACACTATGCATGCCTAGGTACCAAGGAGACCCTCTCGGAGATGCTCGGAATGATGGACAAGTCCCCAAGTACAAGGATGAAGAGAAGCACGGAAAAAGGGCAAGTTCACCTTCCAGGCCCTGGACATCCGGCCAAGACCCCGGACATCCGGCCCCTGGAGATGCCAACACAGCAGCTGCAGCCCTGCCAGGAAAACTACAGGGCCCGGACATCCGGCCCCCAGGCTCCAGACATCCGGCCTCCCACGAAGCCCCGGATATCCGGCCACTCGCCCGGAAATCCGCCGACACGCACCCGAACCTACAGAAGTCTGCCCCGCCAGCCCGGACATCCGGCCCCCTAGCCCGGACATCCGGCATCTCCCGAAACCCCGGACATCCGGCCCGACGCCCGGACATCCGGCTCCGCCTGTCTGCGCACAGTAAAGGGCCGAAGCCCATGTACCTCTTCGCCCCCCTAGACTATATATACTCCATCCCCTTCCTTTTTCTAGGGTTAGCGTTGATTTAGCTCATTAGATAGAGCTTCGCTCATCCATACCGGATCTACTCCACGAGAGAGACCGCGGCCCCTCTTCAGAGAAGATCCACCTTGGATTCAAGACCCCCTCTTGGGTGGCCCCCATCAAGACCTCCTCACGGAGAAGAACGGCTACCGTTTGTATCGTCCTTTGTTGACCTTGAATCATGTATCTCCCTTTGTGTTCATCGATCTAGCATTTGTGTGACCGATTCCTTGTTGGTTGAGTGTTTTCCCTCATTCCTCCACGTGTTTCCCTCTTGTTCTTCCGCGTGTTCTTCGTAATCCACCGTAGGATCCGCTCCAACGTGAAAGATCATCCACCGTAGGGTTCCGCCCTACATCATCTTGGTATCATGAGCCACGTTGATCACGTTTTTGGAGCCCCTACCCCGTGTTTTCTAGCTTGATTTTGTTGATTTCGTCCTAAATCCGAAAATCCCCACCAGAAATAGCCCCAATTTTTTTTTGTGATTTGTTAGTTTTGATGATGTTTTGTTGATTTTGATCCATGGATTTGCTTGGTTTCGAGTGGATCTAGCATTTCCCCAAGTTTACCCATCTTCCATCCATGAAAGCTCTCCAATTTTGACCTTGAAATCATCAATTTCCGCCCCCAATTCGAAAATTTCCGCCCCAAACGAGATCTGGATTCGTCGGGCCGGACATCCGGGCCTCACGCCGGACATCCGGGCCATCCGGCCGGACATCCGGGCCCCAAGCCGGACATCCGGCCCCTGGAGCATCAAATCCGCTCGGTTCTGGACATCAGGTCCCGGAAATCCGGCCCGACCCCCGGATGTCCGGCCGCTGGGATTTCAGCTTTTCACGTTTCACCGTTTCGGCCATAACTAATTCATCCGGAGTCCGATTTTGACGTTCTTTAGCTCGTTTTGAAGCTATTGACATCCCCCATCCCACAAAAATACCACCAACATCATTTGACTCCATCAAATTTCCAAAATTTGGCAAGTTTGCCTAGGCCTTCCACCATATCATCCGCATTACCACCACCGACTTCCGCAACCTAACCCATATTGTTCCTCTTTGCATTTGAGGTTGTTTGAGTTGTGATTCGAGTCTCCTAAGGTGTTTAGGCTACTTAGGGACGGTTGCATCTTCATCAACCACCACCACCACCATAACTTCCGCATAGGCTTGCCCACCATACACTTCAACCACCTCAACTTAACCCAATAGTTGTTTGAGCTTGTTTGAGTTGTGGCTTGTGTCTCCTAAGGTGTTTCGGCTACTTAGGGACGGCAACTTCAACTCCGACACGTGTATAGCCCATCATTCCACTTCCGCATTGCCAAGTGCAAACCACCACCGCATTCCGCTACCACCATTTTGACATTTGGCGTTTGAGATTTTGAGTTCGGGTTTTCCGTTTCCTAAGGTGTTTCGCTACTTAGGACGAGTCTCCATCATCTTGGTATCTACATCAAGAACACCGCTACTCATCATCGCCGGACGGTAACCTCCATATCATCTTGGTATCGTGGTATCCCTCCATTGTATATTCCCCTTGCCATTGCATTGTTAACCCCTAGCCTTACTTTTGCGTTACTTGCCTATCGAGACTAGCCATTTGAGTATTGCCGACAACGTTACTTGTGCACATTAGTGATCATACTTCCCATAGCATATATACCATATCATTGTGGTGCATATATTGGTATCATATCTTGTGTCACAAGTTTGTTCCCGCATACACACAATTGCTATCTTGGTTTGTGCATTGTGCAAAGTGACCATAAAAAAAAGAAAAAGAAGAAATAAAGCTTTTAAGCAAAAGAAAGAAAGCAAAGAAGCTTGTAAGCAAGTGCCATAGCATCATACCACATTGCATATAAGATTGTCATATCCGATAATCTTGGATCATCTTGAGAGAAACACCGGGAACTATACATACATAGCATACTTGGGATAGAAGTTTATCCATTTTGCATCTTATAGGTTGTGCACAAGTGTCGTATCCGCCTATTGAGCAATCGTGCTAGCGTCTCTCTTGAGTTGTGCAACACGAGCGTTTTCCGTGGATTCCACATTTTGTGCTCATTCCTTGGTTGCACGACCCCATTTATCTATCCGTGTGTGTGTTTCCGTGTGCCATTCTTTGCTATTGGTCCATTTGTTTCACTTGCGAATTTGTGAATCTCTTTCAACATTATTGACTCTTGCTAACATTTTGCATTAAATTTTTGTGCCACTATCCTCACCGAGCTCCTCCATAAGCTTTACTTGTGTAGGTGTGAGAACCGACAAGGATTGGTACCAATAGTGCTATTTCATTGTCCGCATTTGAGTGAACTTGATTCATTGTCAACATCGGTCAAGGTACATTGGTATAAGTTCTTCTCTTTCTCCCACTCATATTTGCTCGAGTCTTGTGATGGATAGGCAAGGCATTTCCTCTTCGGTCCTCGACAACAACGACGGCGTGAACAACTACATCACCAAAGCGTCTATCTTCGATCTACAACGACAAGTGCAAGGCACACAATCAAGATTGCGAGAGCGCATCGAGAACATCTCCATCGACATTCGTCACTCCGAAGCAAGGAGAAGGGACTACTTCGACAAGAAACTTGCCGCACATAAAGAGGAGCAAGATGCAAGAATGGAGGAGATTCGGACCTTGCTCAAGTCGACTCCCCCTTCATCATATTCAAGACGGCGACGTTCAAGCCACAAGTCTTCGGAGCGCCCACGCGATGCAAGCGCAAGTCGTCCACATCTCCATGGCGACCACCATCACATTCGTGATCCTCATCGTCATGAAGGGCAAGTCACCTCCAAGCATCATGTGCACGACGACGACGAACGACATCTACTACGAGCTCAAGCACGACAACGACATCATCATCATGAAGATGCTCCACAAGCGCAAATGCACAAGTCTCAACAAGCCCTACTTCACGCCAAGTCGAAGCTTCATAAGCACAAGAGAAGACCGCGAGACGACCACTACCAAGACGGCGCTACGGCTACATCAACCATTTCGGCATCTTCGCCAAGTGTTCTCAAGGAATCTTCGCCTTTGGACGTACGACATCTTCGCCTACTTCCCACGAGTACGCCTACAACAACTTCTTCAAGTCCAAGGCGACCACCTATGAGCGAGGGTGACACTTCCATCTTCGGAAGCCCCTCAAGGAAGATGGCCGAGCATGGGACATTCCCCTCGGTCATGGTGACGAGCTACGAGGTGCCACATCATATGGGCCTCCCACACCAAGACGGTGACAAGACGGTCGAGCAAGGGCCATCCCCTTCGACCACGGCGACGAGCGCGAACCTCTTCAACAACATGAAGATGACGCCCACATTGGACTCATACTCCGAGTCAAGCTACGCCACCGCACATGGAGACATTTGCACCTACATCTCTCCGACACCGACATATGTCGAGATGCCCCATTTGTCATGTGAGGAGAGCCACCACCCCATGAGTGACATGAGTGACTCCACCATACGCGACATTGAGAGCATTTCATATGAGAGGATGAGTGTGACCACCACTAGCCCCACACCTGAGAGCATGCCACACATCCTATGTGAGGTTGAGCGCCATTCGAGTGACTCCACCAACCATATGAGTGAGTGCATCCTTGAGGGAGTGAGTGAGCCACAACACTTAGAGAGTGAGGTAGTTGACACGGCATGTGAGGCCACTATGATTTCTAATGACTTAACCTCTACTCCTAGTGTGTTTTCTTCTTTGGTGCTAGGTCTCCTACATGACGACATGCCTATCCTCGACGAGTCCATCCCTCAAAAGGGAAAACCGATGGCCATGATGGACGATGATGAACCCCCCACATGGTACCATCAAGTTGCAACGTCACCTACAACACATGAGAGACGCTCCAAAGGTAACATAGGTGACAATGTTTCTCTTGTCCCACTAGTGGACTATATCACCATCCATTGCTCCCATGATGTTGACCCACCTATTACCATGCTTCATGCTAGTGAAACTTCTTCATGCCTTGACTTACCTATTTATGATGAATATGATGATGAGCATGTTGAGTTGCCTAGTTGTGATGCTATGCTTCATAGGATATCTTGTGAAAATTCTATTGGTCACTTCATGTTTGACAATCCATTGAACTTGTCATATGCTATGAGTGAGATCTCCCATATTGCATCATTTTAATCTCAACATAGTAACTATGCATGCCCCATTAAAATCAATCCCATTTGCACTTATGGCATAGATGACGAGATGATGGTCATTGGCTTTTGTTTTTCATGTGATGATATTGCCATGCTTCCTTTACATGATTTGCGCAATTCGTCTACTATGTCATGCCATGATCACATTGTTCCGAATATGCATTGTTTTGGATGTTGTCAATATTCTCCACGTGACGTTTCTACTCTTGCTCATGAGGAGACCCCCATAGTTTCCTCATACATATTAGGAGATTTTGATGCATCTCATACTTTGCATGATTCCCATAATTGCGTGAACCATATGCATTCCATGAATAACAATGCTCTCGATATTTCCCAAGATGCATTACACAATTTGAGTCTCCATTATGCCATGCATAACAACAAACCTATCATGATGGATGACATGTTTCTATATCACGCATCTCATTTATTTGAGCATTGGCTATTTTGTGCTCACCGACACATGCACGTGCGCATCATGATGGATGATGTGTACATCTACCACGCACACACAATTTTTCCTTTGTCTTTGTTTTGTGTAGGTACTCATGTATACTCGTCAACATCTCAATCCCATGAGTTGACGAAACGAGCTCTTGAGAGCAACGATGCTTTGGGATCCCGTGGACTATCCTTACCACCGTTCCCTTCGCGCAAGGACTACACACATCTCTTCTACTTGGCTCTCACACGGCTTTGGGCTATATATCACTTGTTACCTTATGCCCATTCTATCGTGTTCACTTTGCATGTTATGCTTGCTCCTATGCCTTTGCCATGCAATTGTGACCCTTGCTTGCATCTACCCATGTTTCATCATTATGCCACTTCTATGCGTATTTGCATGCTTGGTGGAGATCCTTATTACTATTGCCATGTTTATCATGTGCCCCATGCTATTGATGCTATTTTGCTCATATCTTGCCTTCATGCTTGTGACATGTCATGTGAAGTATTCATGCACACTATTTGCACCCATGTCATGATTGCCTTGATTCCTTCTAGTACGTTGCATCTTCGCACTACTAGCTTGCTTCACTTGATTTCTATGATTGCTTGCTTGGTTGCATCACCCATGTTCCACTCTTACTCGCTTTCTTGGGTTGATGACATATATGCTCATGCCTCTCACATGATATATCTTGATCATTGTCTCTTGTGTCCATTAGTTGCCTCTCTCATATCCACTTGTATTGAGTGCAACCATACTATGCTTATTGATCTTGGAGACTTTGACATATTACTTGTGATGCATGCTTGTTTGATTGCGCCTATTGCATTTGGTTGTTCTTGCATCATATGCCTCCATACTATGAAACGCTCCCTTGTACTTTCTTATGATAAGAATGATGAGAACACTTGTTCGGTAGATTACCACACGAATGATAGGTTTTGCACTTGGGCTGACCTCATTTGTTTTTCTGAGTGTTTGTCATGTTCTTTCATTTTGAAGAATTCACAAGGCATTACCGTCATAAGACATATTGGTTATGTGAAGGCATACATGATGTGCAACTCCAACATCTTCCGGAACATTCATAAGGTGAACTCCTTCTCTTTGAGCCATCCTCAAGTTTGCATATTGGATGGGTCACTCTTTCATTGTTGTTTCCTTCTTGTTGTCTACATGATACATCTCGCGAACGGAGGAGCGACATTGGAGATTGGCTATATGGACCTTTACATTGAGGAGCGCTCGGACTTATTGGATGCACCTTCGAACTTCCACTCATGCCACGACTTCGAGCATTGGTACATCAACACTCCTTTGACACATTGCACCCAAACGTTAATATTTGTTGATTGTGCTCATACATGTCATGCTCGACGGACATATCATACCCATAGCAAATTTGCGTCTTATGCATGGATTGACTCACATTATGATTGCCTTGTTGCATCTTGTATTCCCATGTCATCCATGATATATGAGCTTGTGCACTTCCTTAGCAAATTTGTTGTGATCTTTCTTGATGGCATATTCATACATCATGATCATATTGCCCATCATCAATTGCATGATAACATATACATATTGAGCATCCATTGTCATGTTCATGCTTTTGATGCACCATCCCATTATGACATCATTTTGCACAATGGTCACATTCATCATATCCACAACACCTTTGTGCATGCCTCGAATGAATTTGCTCCCATGAATGCTTTGCATATCATTCTAGATCATCTTGATAAGCATCATGTGTCTTGCCATGCACCATCTTGCCGCACGGACTCATATTTACTTGATGGACACCTTGTGTGCGCTAACCATTGTATTTCCAAGTGTACTTTGTGTTTGCTCCTTTTGCATGTATACCACTCCGGAGACACCTTGGAGTACTTGGATTGCGCCATGCCTTCCACTTTGTCCGACTACAAGTCCGTCCACGACAACCGTTTCCATGGTGATGAGGATCACGATCCGAGGTCGGATCTTTCCCAAGGGAGGGGAGATGATGCGGAGCATACCATGTTCATCCCCATGTACACTCCGACTACCCTCCAAGCCCCAAGGATACATAAGATGAGACCTCGACTATTCGCCATTGGACACAAGGTGAACCCGTTCCTAATTGCTTCCCCTTTCCATTCGTGTGAGACATGGTTGCTACCTAATGCAAGGACACTATGCATGCCTAGGTACCAAGGAGACCCTCTCGGAGATGCTCGGAATGATGGACAAGTCCCCAAGTACAAGGATGAAGAGAAGCACGAAAAAAGGGCAAGTTCACCTTCCAGGCCCCGGACATCCGGCCAAGACCCCGGACATCCGGCCCCTGGAGATGCCAACACAGCAGCCGCAGCCCTGCCAGGAAAACTACAAGGCCCAGACATCCGGCCCCCAGGCTCCGGACATCCGGCCTCCCACGAAGCCCCGGATATCCGGCCACTCGCCCGGAAATCCGGCGACACGCACCCGAACCTACAGAAGTCTGCCCCGCCAGCCCGGACATCCGGCCCCCTAGCCCGGACATCCGGCATCTCCCGAAACCCCGGACATCCGGCCCGACGCCTGGACATCCGGCTCACGCTGTCTGCGCCTGATAAAGGGCAAGCCCATGTACCTCTTCACCCCCTAGACTATATATACTCCATCCCCTTCCTCTTTCTAGGGTTAGCGTTGATTTAGCTCATTAGATAGAGCTTCGCTCATCCATACCGGATCTACTCCACGAGAGAGACCGCGGCCCCTCTTCGGAGAAGATCCACCTTGGATTCAAGACCCCCTCTTGGGTGGCCCCCATCAAGACCTCACGGAGAAGAACGGCTACCGTTTGTATCATCCTTTGTTGACCTTGAATCATGTATCTCCCTTTGTGTTCATCGATCTAGCATTTGTGTGACCGATTCCTTGTTGGTTGAGTGTTTTCCCTCGTTCCTCCATGTGTTTCCCTCTTGTTCTTCCGCGTGTTCTTCGTAATCCACCGTAGGACCCGCTCCAACGTGAAAGATCATCCACCGTAGGGTTCCGCCCTACATCAATTCAAGACCCCCTCTTGGGTGGCCCCATCAAGACCTCCTCTAGGAGAAGAACTGGTTACCTTTGTATCGTTGTTTGTTAATCGTGAATCTTGTATCTCCTCTCGTGTCTCGAGGATCTAGCACATGTGTGACTATATCTTGTTGGTTTGAGAGTTCCTTGATGAAGACATCAATACCATTGTTACACCCACATCCCCTACTGTTACATATACTGGACCAATTACTAGAGTTCGTGCATGCCAATTAAATTACCAGGTACTTTCGTTTCTTGGTAATGATTCTAATGTTCATGAGAATATGATGCTGCCTAAATTGGATACATTTGTTTTTCTTACAAATGAAGGGCCTAGCTTGGAGAAGGATGAACATTGGAGAAAGAACACGCATGGAGTTGATGGCATGCGCAAGGGGATCAAGAACGGAGTTATAAGTGACGATTTCAGGACTTTGAAGCCACCATAAGGAGTGCATGAAGCCTTGGACGAAATATACAAGATGCCACTTCATAAATTTCGTCTAGAGGCTATTCTAGGTGCCGCGTCACCTTATTATTGGGCCAGGCCCATGTATTTTCGAAATACTTAAGTATAGGCTGTTTTTAGAGTCCGTATGTGTGGGGGAAACAAGAGTTAGGGTTGGTTTCGGACCCCTCCTCCAAGGACCACGAAATTCCCCCCTCTTCCTCCATATATACAGCCCTTAGGGCGTCGTTTAGACTTTGGGGTTTTGTTTAGATCAAAAGTTCGCCATAGTTGCAACTTCGCGTACTTCGTTTGTGTTCAACGACCAGACCAAGGCGTCACAGAACCCCACCTTCATTAATAAAGCTTTCCTCTTTTATTCGCAATCTCCAGATTGCAATCTTAGTTTCTTGCTTGTTCTTCGTTTGCTCGCAGCAAATAGACCCTCGTGGTCAGGTTGATCGTGCTCCGGCGTGGTCAATAACCCCTCGGAAGTTGGTTTAGCGATTGCTAAGGCGCGACGTCTTCGCACGTTCGTAGTCGGATCGTCGAAGTCGACTCCCACAGAAAACGATTGCTATCTCATCGAAACATCGGGACACCTTTGCCTCTATCGAGTGGTATCAGATTTCCAGGTTGCTCGGTGAGATTTTATAGTTTTTCGTAGTTTAGATCGGATCTGTTCTTCATACCTATAGTCCACGAAAAAGCCAAAAAAAAAGGGTTAGTTCATCCCATCCGAACCAATCTGAGCCTTTGCATAATCTTTTCTGTATTTGCTTTGTTGAATTTGCGGTTGCATCGTCGTGTCAAGTTGCTGGTCTTAGCGTATAGTCCTTTAGAGTTTTGAGTTCTGTTCACACGTTGTCATGTCGCCGCTGCCATATATCACCACCGCATCATCATCATCGCTGCTGCCATATACCACCACCGCACCAACTTCATCACCGCTGCCATATACCACCACCACATATTCACCGCCAATCTGAGTCCATATACGCCACCACATATCCGCCGCCATCACGCCAACCCGAGTCCAGCTGCAACATATATCCGCCACCAGTCCGAGTTCCACCAGATTCATCTCCGCCACCAGTTCGAGTTTCCACCAGATTCATCTCCGCCACTAGTCCTAGTCCGAGTCCAGTAATTGTTGCTTTGTTCTCGATTTCCAAGTCACGCGATACTCCAAGTCGTGACAGAGTAGGACTTCCCAACTTGCGAGCCATCCGCAGAAGAAAAATAGTTCCAGTTTCAAAAAAAAAAAGCTAAGTCTGGAAAATTCTGGCTAGGCAGTTTTTAGGCCATTTGTAGACTTTTTTGAAATTTTTTTGTTACGGAGCAAAAAAAAAGGGAAAAAAGTGCAAAAAGGTGAAAAAAGAGAAAAAAAATCAGAGTGTGCTCCTCCCTTGTTTACGTGCAGCGCAGTGATTTTGTTAGAGTTCTAGGCTCGCGTCTCTAGTACGGTCTAGCCTAGGACCAACACAGTACCGTCGTTGAGCGTTTATTCAACTTTGCATCTTTGAATTGATTATTGCTGACCCTTTTTGCTACCATATTATAAGCCTTCCCAGCTCCACATACATCTAGATCGTGCGTTTGACTCTCCCTGGTAATCGCTCTATCCAAGCTTTGAGAGTTTTGACTACATCGGTTGCCAATCACCGCCTGCTGCTGGGTAAGAACTGGTAAGAATTTGAGATTTGCTTGACGGATTTGTGACACCCGCCACCACCACCACTTGTTAGTAGTCTGTAGGATCATATTCTTGTGTGTTTCTATTGCTGCTAACCATGCCAGGATCACAAGCCGACGAGACTGACTGGAGAACTTGACGAACAAGGAGCTTCATGATAAGTTTCAGCAAATGATGAGTGGACAGGTGCAAGATGTGCTAAACAGATTTGAAGAGGCCATGGAGAAGATAGATGGCATGGAGAAGATGTTTGAAACAAAGTTCGATAACAAGTTTGCTGAATTGCTTTCACGTTTTCCACCACCACCGGCCGCTGCAGCTGTCGCACCTCTACAACAACAACAACAACAACAACATCGCCTTCCAAATCAAGTGGGACGAGCACAGCGCGTTCCCCGTGAGCCTGGTCAAACTTCTGGTGCCGCTATTGATGCTTCTGTAGCTCCTGCTGCTACTGCATAGGTGGAGGACCATTACGAGGATGAGGTTAACCAAAATCAGAACTACGTGCAACCACCAGCACCACCACCACCACCACCACCAGGTCGTCCTCATGCATATCATCGCAACGGTAGGGCTGCACCACCACCTGAGGTACATGACCATCTTCCTAAACTGAAATTGAATATTCCACCATTTGAGGGTAGATATGTTCCTGATATATATATCTTACTTGGGAGTTAGAAACTGAACAACGTTTTACATGTTTACAATATCCCGAGGAGAGACGTGTTCCTGCTGCTGTTTGTGCTTTCACTAGTTTTGTATGTGTATGGTGGTCTGAACATTGTAGATTATATCCTGTTCCAGCTACTTGGGCTGCTTTGAAAACTGCTATGCGTACTCGTTGGGTTCCACCATATTATCAGCGTGAATTACTTCAAAATTGCATTGCTTAAGACAAGGAAAAATTCGGTGAAGAATATTATCGGGAATTACAAACTGGCTTGATTAGATGTGGTATTGTTGAGGAGAATGAAGCTATGCTAGCACGTTTTATGGGTGGATTAAATAGAGAGATTCAGACCATTCTAGACTATAAGGATTATAATAATATCACTCGTTTATTCCATCTTGCTTGTAAAGCTGAGCATGAAGTGCAGGATCGACAGGCATTGGCGCGAACTAACTTTTCTGCAGGTCGACCTTCATCATGGACACCACGTGCATCATCTACTTCCTTTGCACCATCACCTCCTTTGGTGCCACCTCCAATCGTGATAGAAGAAAGCAGGCACAACCACCACTATCGCCAAGAGCACACACAGCCGGTGCGCACGAGCCCTTCTTCTTCCATGGCGTCAGCAGGGCACACACGTGATATTATTTGTCGTCGTTGTAAGGAAGAGGACATTTTGCGAGAGAATGCAAATCTCAGCGTGTGATGATTGCTAACGAGGATGGTGGGTATGAGTCCGCTAGTGACTATGATGAGGAGACTTTGGCTCTTATTACACACGAAGAACACGGTGGAGATGATTACGATCATGAGGCGCAATACATGGCTGCTTTGGATCTTGACAGGTATGAATGTTTAGTTGCTCAACGTGTTTTGAGTGTGCAGGTTACACATGCTGACAAAATCAGAGGCATAATTTGTTCCATACAAAGGGAGTTGTGAAGGAACGTTTTATTCGCATCATCATAGATGGAGGGAGCTGCAACAACTTGGCTAGCATGGAGATGGTGGAGAAGCTATCTCTCACCACAAGACCACATCCACATCCTTACTACATCCAATGGTTCAACAACATCGGCAAGGTTAAGGTAACACGTACTATTCGTGTGCATTTAGTTATCTCTACATATGCTGATTATGTTGATTGTGATGTGGTACCTATGCAAGCATGTTCCTTATTACTTGGTAGACCATGGCAATTTGATAAAAATTCTGTACACCATGGTAGAAACAATCAGTACACTCTTGTTCATAAGAATAAAAATATTACTTTGCTTCCTATGACTCCTGATTCCATTTTGAAAGATGATATTAATAGAGCTAATAAAGCAAAACAAGAGAAAAATAAGAGTGAAAATCAGATTGTGGCAAAAGAATTTGAGCAAAAAATGAAGCCTAATAATAAACCATCTACTGTTGCTTCTGAAATTAAATTGAAAAGTGCATGTTTACTTGCCACCAAATCTGATATTGATGAGCTAGATTTTAGCAAATCTGTTTGCTATGCTTTTGTGTGCAAAGAGGCATTATTTTCATTCGAGGGCGTGCCTTCCTCTTTGCCCCTACTGTCACTAACATTTTGCGGGAGTTCGCCGACGTCTTTCCACAAGGCGTGCCACCGGATTACCACCTATTCGAGGATTGAGCATCAAATTGACTTAATTCCGGTGCATCGCTACCAACCGTGCACCATACCGTACCAATCCAGAGGAGGCGAAGGAGATTATCGTCAAGTACAAGAGCTGCTCGACAAAGGTTATATACGCGAATCTCTTAGTCCTTGTGCTGTTTCTATTATACTAGTGCCTAAAAAGGATGGTGCGTCGGCGTATGTGTGTTGATTGTAGAGGCATTAATAATATTACTATTCGTTATCGTCATCCTATTCCTAGGCTAGATGATATGCTTGATGAATTGAGTGGCTCTACAATATTCTCCAAAGTTGATTTGCGTAGTGGATACCATCAAATTCGTATGAAATTGGGAGATGAATGGAAAACAACATTTAAAACTAAGTTTGGTTTATATGAGTGGTTAGTCATGCCTTTTGGGTTAACTAATGTGCCTAGTACTTTCATGAGACTAATGAACGAAGTTTTACGTGCTTTCATTGGACGATTTGTGGTAGTCTATTTTGATGATATACTGATTTATAGCAAATCTTTGGAAGAACATTTGGAACATTTACGTGCTGTTTTTATTGCTCTACGTGATGCACATTTGTTTGGTAACCTTGGGAATTGCACCTTTTGCACCGACCGAGTATCATCAGTATATCATCAAAGTAAACTACCACAAATCGTCCAATGAAAGCACGTAAAACTTCGTTCATTAATCTCATGAAAGTACTAGGTGCATTAGTTAACCCAAAAGGCATGACTAACCACTCATATAATCCAAACTTAGTTTTAAATGCTGTTTTCCATTCATCTCCCAATTTCATACGAATTTGATGGTATCCACTACGCAAATCAACTTTGGAGAATATTGTAGAGCCACTCAATTCATCAAGCATATCATCTAGCCTAGGAATAGGATGACGATAACGAATAGTAATATTATTAATGCCTCTACAATCAACACACATACGCGGCGTACCATCCTTTTTAGGCACTAGTATAATAGGAACAGCACAAGGACTAAGAGATTCGCGTGTATAACCTTTGTCGAGCAGCTCCTGTACTTGACGATAATCTCCTTCGTCTCCTCCGGATTGGTACGGTATGGTGCGCGGTTGGGTAGCGATGCACGGGAATTAAGTCAATTTGATGCTCAATCCCTCGAATAGGTGGTAATCCGGTGGCACGCCTTGTGGGAAGACGTCGTGAGCTCCTGCAAAATGTTAGTGACAGCAGGGGCAAAGAGGAAGGCACGTCCTCGAATGAAAATAATGCCTCTTTGCACACAAAAGCATAGCAAACAGATTTGCTAGAATCTAGCTCATCAATATCAGATTTGGTGGCAAATAAACATGCATTTTCAGTTTAATTTCAGAAGCAACATTAGATGGTTTATTATTAGGCTTCATTTGTTGCTCAAATTCTTTTGCCACAATCTGATTTTCACTCTTATTTTTCTCCTGTTTTGCTTTATTAGCTCTATTAATATCATCTTTCAAAATGGAATCAGAGTCATAGGAAGCAAAGTAATATTTTTATCCTTGTGAACAAGAGTATACTGATTGTTTCTACCATGGTGTACAGAATTTTATCAAATTGCCATGGTCTACCAAGTAATAAGGAACATGCTTGCATAGGTACCACATCACAATCAACATAATCAGCATATGTAGAGATACTAAAATACACACGAACGAAGACGTGTTACCTTAACCTTGCCGCTGTTGTTGAACCATTGGATGTAGTAAGGATGTGGATGTGGTCTTGTGGTGAGAAAAAGCTTCTCCACCATAACCATGCTAGCCAAGTTGTTGCAGCTCCTCCATCTATGATGACGCTGAATAGAACGTTCCTTCACAACTCCCTTTGTATGGAACAAGTTATGCCTCGATTTTGCTCAGCTTGTGTAACCTGCACACTCAAAACACGTTGAACAACTAAACATTCATACTGTCAAGATCTTCAAGAGCCATGTATTGCGCCTCATGATCGTAATCATCTCCACCGTGTTCTTCATGTGTAATAAGAGCCAAAGTCTCTTCATCATAGTCACTAGCGGACTCATACCCACCATCCTCGAGCACGCTGAGATTGGCATTCTCTCAAAATGTCCTCTTCCCTTACAACGACGACAAATAATATCACTTGTGTGCCCTGTTGACGCCATGGAAGAAGAAGAGCTCTGTGTAGGCCCAAGCAGGTGTGCTCTTGGCGATAGTGGTGGTTGTGCCGCTTTCTTGTATCACGGTTGGAGGTGGCAGCCGACGGAGGTGCTGGTGTAGTAGAACGTGTGGAAGTAGATGATGCACGTGGTGTCCATGATGAAGGTCGACCTGCAGAAAAGTTAGTTCGCGCCAACGCCTGTCGATCCTGCACTTCACGTTCAGCTTTACAAGCAAGATGGAATAATCGAGTGATATTATTATAATCCTTGTAGTCTAGAATGGTCTGAATCTCTCTATTTAATCCACCCAGAAAACGTGCAAGCATAGCTTCATTCTCCTCAACAATACCACATCTAATCAAGCCAGTTTGTAATTCCTGATAATATTCTTCTACCGAATTTTTTCCTTGTCTTAAGCGTTGCAATTTTTGAAGTAATTCACGCTGATAATATGGTGGAACCCAACGAGTACGCTTAGCAGTTTTTCAAAGCAGCCCATGTAGCTGGAACAGGATATAATCTACAATGTTCAGACCACCAAACACATGCAAAGCTAGTGAAAGCACAAACAGCAGCGGGAACACGTCTCTCCTCAGGATATTGTAAACATGTAAATCGTCGTTCAGTTTCTAACTCCCAAGTAAGATATATATCAGGAACATATCTACCCTCAAATGGTGGAATATTCAATTTCAGTTTAGGAGATGGTCATGATCTCGTACTCAAGGGGAGCCCGAACATTGCCATTATTTGCATGTGGACGACCTGGTGGTTGTGGTGCTGGTGGTTGCACGTAGTTCTGATGTTGATCAACCTCATCCTCGTAATCTCCCACATAATCATCCCCCCCCACATCAGCAGCAGGAGCCACAGAAGTATCAACAGCAGCACCAACAGCTTGGCCAGGCTGAAGTGGGACACGGGAAGCTCGGCGGAGGGCTGTTTCGCGATGTGGAGGTAGTCCTTGTTGTTGTAGTAGAGGTGCGTTAGGTGCCGCCGGTGGTGGTGGTGGTAGACGCGCGAGCAATTCATTAAACTTGTTATCGAGCTTTGTTTCGAACGCCTTCTCAATGCCATCTATCTTCTCCATGGCCTCTTCAAATCTATTTAGCACATCTTCCACCTGCCCACTCATCATTTGTTGAAACTTATCATGTAGCGCTTTGTTTGTCATGTTCTCCCATCGATCACGTCGGCTTGTGATCCTGCCATGGTTAGCAGCAATAGAAACACACAAGAATATGATTCGACAGATTACTAGGAAGTGGTGGTGGTGGTGTGGTGGGCGATCACAAATCCGTCAAGCAAATCTCAAATTCTTACCAGTTCTTACCAAAGAAGAAAGCGGTGATCGGCAACCGATGTAGTCAAAACTCTCAAAGCTTGGATAGAGCGATTACGGGGAGAGTCAAACGCACGATGTAGATGTATGTGGAGCTGGGAAGGCTTATAATATGGTAGCAAAAAGGGTCAGCAATAATCAATTCAGAGATGCAAAGTTGAATAAACGCTCAACGATGGTGATCAGGTTGGTCCTAGGCTAGACCGTGCTAGAGACGCGAGCCTAGAACACTAACAAAATCACGGCGCTGCACGGAAACAACGGAAAAGCACACTCTGGAATTTTATTTTCGCTCTTTTTTTGCGCTGCTTTTTTTTGCGAAAAATCACTATAATGGCGAGTGTCTCAAAACTCTTCCGAGGTCAAACCGACGGGATGGGCACGAAATTTTTGACCATTTTTTTTCGATTGCCGGACCCAAAACTGAAACGGGTCAAAAAACTTTCTATAACTCGCGATTGTCTCAATACACTTAGAAACACATAAAATAGGATAGCCGAAAATTTTTTCGACAAGTGCGTTTTCGGAAAATTTTGGGCCTAAACGGAGGGTGGTTTCCAGACTCTTTTTTTTTTCGAAACCTACTCCGGCAAGGAAACACGAATCGAAAACTAGATGGATCTCGAAAACAACCCTAATATGCAAGGAACTCGGATTGCTGGTGGATATATGGTGGTGGTATATGGCAGCGGTGGTGGTAGCGGTGGTAGTATATGGATATGGATCGGTGGTGGTATATGGACACGGATTGGTGGTGGTATATGGATACGGATTCGGAGCGGTGATGGTAGGTGGCAGGGGCGATGATGATGGTGCGGTGGCGGCGTGACAACTTATGACCAGAACTCGAAACTCTAAAAGACTAGACGCTAAGACCAGCAACTAGACACGACGATGCAACATAAATTCAACAAAGCAAAACCCTAAAAAGATTATGCAAAGGCTCAGATTGGTTCGGATATGATGAACTAACCCTAATTTTTTTGTGGCTTTTTCGTGGACTATAGGTATGAAGAACAGACTCGATCTAAACTACGGAAAACTATAAAATCTCACCGAGCAACCTGGAAATCTGATACCACTTGATAGAGGCAAAGGTGTCCCGATGTTTTGATGAGATGGTGGCTATCGTTTCGTGGAGTCGACCTTGACGATTCGACTACTGAACGTGCGAGACGTCGCGCCTTAGCAATCGCTAAACCAACTTCCGAGGGTTATTGACCACGCCGAGCACGATCAACGACCACGAGGGCCTGTTTCCTGCGAGCAAATGAAGAACAAGCAAGAAACTGAGATTGCAATCTAGATATTGCGAATATAAGATGAAAGCTTTATTGATCAAGGTGGGGTTACTGTGGCGCTTTGTGCAGTCGTTGAACACAAGCGAAATGCAGCGAAGTTGCAGCTATGGCGAACTTTTAATCTAAACAAAACCCAAGGTCTAAGCGGTGCCCTAAGGGCTGTATATATGGAGGAAGAGGGGGAATTTCGTGGCCCTTGGTGGAGGGTCCGAAATCAACCCTAACTCTTGTTTCCCACACATACGGACTCTAAAAACAGCCTATACTTAACTATTTCGAAATTACATGGGCTGGCCCAATAATAAGGTGACGAGCACCTAGAATAGCCTATGGACGAATATTATGAAGTGGCATCTTGTATATTTCGTCCAAGGCCTCATGCACTCATTAGGGTGGCTTCAAAGTCCTGGAATCATCACTTGTAACTCCGTTCTTGTTCCCTTGCGCATGCCAACATCTCCATGCTTGAACTTGCTCCAAGGTTCATCTTTCTTGTCCATGGTAGGCCCTTCATTTGTAAGCAAACAAATGTATCCAATTTAGGCAGCATCATATTCTCATGAACATTGGAATCGTTACCAAGAAACGAAAGTACCTGATAATTCAATTGGCGTGCGCGAGCTCTAGTAATTGGTCCAGTATGTATAGCAGCAGGGGCTGTGGGTGTAACAATGGTATTGATGTCCTCATCATGAAGTCGATGTAGGCGTACACGTGGGAAATAGGCGAAGATGCCGTACATCCAAAGGCGAAGATGCCTTGAGAACACTTGGCGAAGATGCCGAAGTGGTTTATGTAGCCATAGCGCCGTCATGGTGGTGGTCGTCTCGCAGTTTTCTTTTGTGCTCTTGAAGCTTGGACTTGGCGTGAAGTAGGGCTTGTTGGGACTTGTGCATTTGCGCTTGTGGAGCATCTTCATGATGATGATGTCGTTGTCGTGCTTGAGCTCGTAGTAGATGTCGTTCGTCGTCGTCGTGCACATGATGCTTGGAGGTGACTTGCCCTTCATGAAGATGTGGATCACGAACGTGATGGTGGTTGCCATGGAGATGTGGACGACTTGCGCTTGCATCGCTTGGGCGCTCCGAAGACTTGTGACTTGAACGTCGCCGCCTTGAAGATGACGAAGGGGAAGAAGACTTGATCAAGGCTCTAATATCGTCCATCCTTGCATCTTGCTCCTCTTTATGTGCGGAAAGCTTCTTGTCGATGTAGTCCATTTTCCTTGCTTCAGAGAGATGAATGTCGATGGAGAGGTTCTCGATGCGCTCTCGCAAGCTTGATTGTGCGCCTTGCATTTGTCGTTGTAGATCGAAGATGGACGCTTTGGTGATGTAGTTGTTCACGCCGTCGTTGTTGTCGTAGACCGGATAGGAAATGCCTTGCCTATCCATCACAAGACTCGAGCAAATATGAGTGGGAGAAAGAGAAGAACTTGACCAAATGTACCTTGACCGATGTTGAAAATGGATCAAGATCACTCAATGTGTAACAAGGAAATAGCACAATTGGTACCAATTCTTGTCGGTTTCTCACACCTACAAAAATAAGGCTTATGGTGGAGCTTGGTGAGGATAGTGGCACAAAAATTTGATGCAAAAATGTTAGCAAGAGTCAATAATGTTGAAAGAGATTCACAAATTCGCAAGCGAAACAAGTAGACCAATAGCAATGAATGGCACACGGAAACGCACACACGGATAGATAAATGGGGCCGAGCAACCAAGGAATGAGCTCAAAATGTGGAATCTACCAAAACGCTCGTGTTGCACAACTCAAGAGAGACGCTAGCACGATTGCTCAATAGGCGGATACGACACTTGTGCACAACCTATAAGATGCAAAATGGATAAACTTCTATCCCAAGTATGCTATATATGTATTGTTCCCGGTGTGTCTCTCACGATGATCCAAGATGATCGGATATGACAATCTTATTTGCAATGTGGTATGATGGTATGGCACTTGCTTACAAGCTTCTTTGCTCTTTCTCTTTCTTTGCTTAAAAGCTTTATTTCTTTTTTTTCTATGGCCAATTTTGCACAATGCACAAACCAAGATAGCAATTGTGTATATGCGGGAACAACTTTGTGACACAAGAGATGATATGATACCAATATGATATGGTATGTATGCAATGGATGGTGTAGATCAATAATGTGCACAAGTAACGTGGCTCGGCAATACTCAAATGGCTAATCTCGATAGGCAAGTAACGCAAATGGGCTAGGGGTTATCAATGCAATTTGCAAGGGGAATATACAATGGTGTCGTCGAGGTTACCGTCCTTGGGATGATGAGTGGCGGTGTTCTTGATGTAGATACCAAGATGATGGAAACTCGTCCCTAAGTAGCCGAAACACCATAGGAAACGGAAAAACCACAAACTCAAAATCTCAAATGATAAATGTCAAATGGTGGTAGCGGGAATGCGGTGGTGGTTGCAGAAGCTCAATGGGATTGCGGAAATGCAATGGTAGTTTTGGAGTACGCAATGCGGAAGTGGGGTGTAAGGTGGTGAACTATACATTGATGAGGACATCAATACCATTGTTACACCCATAGCCCCTGCTGCTATACATACTGGACCAATTACTAGAGCTCGCGCACGCCAATTGAATTATCAGGTACTTTCGTTTCTTGGTAACGATTCCAATGTTCATGAGAATATGATGCTGCCTAAATTGGATACATTTGTTTTGCTTACAAATGAAGGGCCTACCATGGACAAGAAAGATGAACCTTGGAGCAAGTTCAAGCATGGAGATGTTGGCATGCGCAAGGAGAACAAACGGAGTTACAAGTGATGATTCCAGGACTTTGAAGCCACCCTAATGAGTGCATAAGGCCTTGGACGAAATATACAAGATGCCACTTCATAATATTCGTCCATAGGCTATTCTAGGTGCTCGTCACCTTATTATTGGGCCAGGCCCATGTAATTTCGAAATACTTAAGTATAGGCTATTTTTAGAGTCCGTATGTGTGGGGAAACAAGAGTTAGGGTTGATTTGGACCCCTCCACCAAGGGCCACGAAATTCCCCCTCTTTCTCCATATATACAGCCCTTAGGGCACCGTTTAGACCTTGGGTTTTGTTTAGATTAAAAGTTCGCCATAGCTGCAACTTCGCGTGCATTTCGTTTGTGTTCAACGACTGGACAAAGGCGCCACAGAACCCCACCTTGATCAATAAAGCTTTCATCTTATATTCGCAATATCCAGATTGCAATCTCAGTTTCTTGCTTGTTCTTCGTTTGCTCACGGAAGCAGACCCTCGTGGTCGTTGATCGTGTTCGGCGTGGTCAATAACCTCTCGGAGTTGGTTTAGCGATTGCTAAGGCGCGACGTCCTCGCACGTTCGTAGTCGGATCGTCAAAGTCGACTTCCTCCAAAGCGAAAACCAACATCTCATCGAAAGACGGGACACCTTTGCCTTTATCAAGTGGTATCAGATTTCCAGGTTGCTCGGTGAGATTTTCCAGTTTTTCGTAGTTTAGATCGAGTCTGTTCTTCATACCTATTGTCCACGAAAAAGCCACAAAAAAATTAGGTTAGTTCATCATATCCGAACCAATCGAGCCTTTGCATAATCTTTTTAGGGTTTTGCTTTGTTGAATTTGCGGTTGCATCGTCGTGTCAAGTTGCTGGTCTTAGAGTCTAGTCTTTTAGAGTTTGAGTTACGGTCATAAGTTGTCACGCTTGCTGCCGCATCATCATCATCGCCTTGCCATCTACCACCATTGCTTATCCGCCACCGCTCTGAATCCGTATCCATATACCACCACCAATCCGTATCCATATACCACCACCGCTACCATATACCACCACCACTGTCATATACCACCACCATATATCCACCACCAATCCGAGTTCTTCTCATATTAGGCTTGTTTTGAGATCCATCTAGTTTCCGATTCGTGTTTCCTTGCCGGAGTAGGTTTCGGAAAAAAAAAAGAGTCTGGAAACCACCCTCCGTTTAGGCCCAAAATTTTCCAAAACGTACTTGTCAAAAAATTTTCGGCTATCCTATTTTTAGGTGTTTCTAAGTGGATTGAGACGATCGCCGTTATAGAAAGTTTTTTGACCCGTTTCAGGTTTTGGGTCAGGCAGTCAAAAAAATTTTTTTTGGTCGAAAAAATTTCGTGCCCATCTGTCGGTTTGACACGGGAAGAGTTTTGAGACACTCGCCATTATAGTGATTTTTCGCAAAAAAAAAAAAGCAGCGCAAAAAAAGCAAAGCAAAAAAAAAAGAGCGAATTTTTTTTCCAGTGTGCTTTTCCGTTGTTTCCGTGCAGCGCCGTGATTTTGTTAGTGTTCTAGGCTCGCGTCTATAGCACGGTCTAGCCTAGGACCAGACAAGATCTGCGTCGTTGAGCGTTTATTCAACTTTGCATCTCTGAATTGATTATTGCTGACCCTTTTGCTACCATATTATAAGCCTTCCCAGCTCCTCATACATCTACATCGTGCGTTTGACTCTCCCCGTAATCGCTCTATCCAAGCTTTGAGAGTTTTGACTACATCGGTTGCCGATCACCTTTCTTCTTAAGAGGCGGTAAGAATTTGAGATTTGCTTGACGGATTTGTGATCGTCCACCACACCACCACCACCACTTCCTAGTAGTCTGTCGAATCATATTCTTGTGTGTTTCTATTGCTGCTAACCATGGCAGGATCACAAGCCGACGTGATCGACCGGGAGAACATGACAAACAAAGCGCTACATGATAAGTTTCAACAAATGATGAGTGGGCAGGTGGAAGATGTGCTAAATAGATTTGAAGAGGCCATGGAGAAGATAGATGGCATTGAGAAGGCGTTCAAACAAAGCTCGATAACAAGTTTAATGAATTGCTCAAGGCGTCTACCACCACCACCACCGGCGGCACCTAACGCACCTCTACTACAACAACAAGGACTACCTCCACATCGCGAAACAGCCTGCGCCGAGCTTCCGTGTTCCACTTCGCCGGCCACTGCTTTGGTGCTGCTTTGTTGATACTTCGTGGCTCCTGCTGCTGCGGTGGGGAGGATGATTATGTGAGAGATTACGAGGATGAGGTTGATCAACATCGAACTACGTGCAACCACCAGCACCACAACCACCGTGTCGTCCACATGCAAATAATGGCAATGTTAGGGCTCCCCTTCAGTGCGAGATCATGACCATCTCCCTAAACTGAAATTGAATATTCCACCATTTGAAGGTAGATATGTTCCTGATATATATCTTACTTGGGAGTTAGAAACTGAACAACGACTTACATGTTTACAATATCCCGAGGAGAGACGTGTTCTGCTGCTTTGTTTGTGCTTTCACTAGCTTTGCATGTGTTTGGTGGTCGAACATTGTAGATTATATCCTGTTCCAGCTACTTGGGCTGCTTTGAAAACTGCTATGCGCATCGTTGGGTTCCACCATATTATCAGCGTGAATTACTTCAAAAATTGCAGCGCTTAAGACAAGGAAAAATTCGGTAGAAGAATATTATCGGGAATTACAAACTGGCTTGATTAGATGTGGTATTGTTGAGGAGAATGAAGCTATGCTTGCACGTTTTCGGGTGGATTAAATAGAGATTCAAACCATTCTAGACTACAAGGATTATAATAATATCTCTCGATTATTCCATCTTGCTTGTAAAGCTGAACGTGAAGTGCAGGATCGATGAGCGTTGGCGCGGACTAACTTTTCTGCAGGTCGACCTTCATCATGGACACCACGTGCATCATCTACTTCCACACGTTCTACTACACGGCACCTCCGTCGGCTGCAACCTCCAACCGTGATACAAGAAAGCAGGCACAACCACCACTATCGCCAAGAGCACACTGCTGGGCCTACAGAGCTCTTCTTCTTCCATGGCGTCAGCAGGGCACACAAGTGATATTATTTGTCGTCGTTGTAAGCGAAGAGGACATTTTGCGAGAGAATGCCAATCTCAGCGTGTGATGATTGCTACCGAGGATGGTGGGTATGAGTCCGCTAGTGACTATGATGAAGAGACTTTGGCTCTTATTACACATGAAGAACACGGTGGAGATGATTACGATCTTGAGACGCAATACATGGCTGCTGAAGATCTTGACATGTATGAATGTTTAGTTGCTCAACGTGTTTTGAGTGTGCAGGTTACACAAGCTGAGCAAAATCAGAGGCATAACTTGTTCCATACAAAGGAGTTGTGAAGGAGCGTTCTATTCAAGCGTCATCATAGATGGAGGAGCTGCAACAACTTGGCTAGCATGGATATGGTGGAGAAGCTTTCTCTCACCACAAGACCACATCCACATCCTTACTACATCCAATGGTTCAACAACAGCGGCAAGGTTAAGGTAACACGTCTGTTCGTGTGCATTTTAGTATCTCTACATATGCTGATTATGTTGATTGTGATGTGGTACCTATGCAAGCATGTTCCTTATTACTTGGTAGACCATGGCAATTTGATAAAATTCTGTACACCATGGTAGAAACAATCAGTATACTCTTGTTCACAAGGATAAAATATTACTTTGCTTCCTATGACTCTGATTCCATTTTGAAAGATGATATTAATAGAGCTAATAAAGCAAAACAGGAGAAAATAAGAGTGAAAATCAGATTGTGGCAAATGAATTTGAGCAACAAATGAAGCCTAATAATAAACCATCTAATATTGCTTACGAAATTAAACTGAAAAGTGCATGTTTATTTGCCACCAAATCTGATATTGATGAGCTAGATTCTAGCAAATCTGTTTGCTATGCTTTTGTGTGCAAAGAGGCATTATTTTCATTCGAGGACGTGCCTTCCTCTTTGCCCCTGCTGTCACTAACATTTTGCGGGAGTTCGGACGTCTTCCCACAAGACGTGCCACCGGATTACCACCTATTCGAGGGATTGAGCATCAAATTGACTTAATTCCGGTGCATCGCTACCCAACCGTGCACCATACCGTACCAATCCAGAGGAGACGAAGGAGATTATCGTCAAGTACAGGAGCTGCTCGACAAATGTTATATACGCGAATCTCTTAGTCCTTGTGCTGTTCCTATTATACTAGTGCCTAAAAAGGATGGTACGTCGGCAGATGTGTGTTGATTGTAGAGGCATTAATAATATTACTATTCGTTATCGTCATCCTATTCCTAGGCTAGATGATATGCTTGATGAATTAAGTGGCTCTACAATATTCTCCAAAGTTGATTTGCGTAGTGGATACCATCAAATTCGTATGAAATTGGGAGATGAATGGAAAACAGCATTTAAAACTAAGTTTGGATTATATGAGTGGTTAGTCATGCCTTTTGGGTTAACTAATGCACCTAGTACTTTCATGAGATTAATGAACGAATTTTTACGTGCTTTCATTGGACGATTTGTGGTAATTTACTTTGATGATATACTGATTTATAGCAAATCTTTGGAAGAACATTTGGAACATTTACGTGCTGTTTTTAATGCTCTACGTGATGCACGTTTGTTTGGTAACCTTGGGAAGTGCACCTTTTGCACCGACCGAGTATCTTTTCTTGGCTATGTTGTTACTCCACGGGGAATTGAAGTTGATAAAGCCAAGATTGAAGCTATTGAGAGTTGGCCGCAGCCCAAAACGGTCACACAAGTGAGGAGTTTTCTTGGACTCGCTGGTTTCTATAGGCGTTTTGTGAGAGACTTTAGCACCATTGCTGCACCTCTCAATGAGCTTACAAAGAAGGATGTGCCTTTTGTTTGGGGTACCGCACGGAAGAAGCCTTCACGGTATTGAAAGATAAGTTGACACATGCTCCTTTACTCCAACTTCCCGACTTTAATAAGACTTTTGAGCTTGAATGTGATGCTAGTGGAATTGGATTAGGAGGTGTGTTATTACAAGATGGCAAACCTGTTGCATACTTTTACGAAAAATTGAGTGGGCCTAGTCTGAACTATTCTACTTATGACAAAGAATTATATGCTCTTGTTAGGACTTTAGAGACATGGCAACATTATTTATGGCCCAAAGAATTTGTTATACATTCTGATCATGAATCTTTGAAACATATTAAAAGTCAAGCTAAACTGAATCGTAGACATGCTAAATGGGTTGAATTCATTGAGACTTTCCTTATGTCATTAAACACAAGAAGGTTAAAGAAAATGTTATTCTTGATGCTTTGTCTCGTCGATATACTATGCTTTCACAACTTGACTTCAAAATATTTGGTTTGGAGACCATCAAAGATCAATATGTGCATGATGCTGATTTTAAAGATGTAATGCAGAATTGTAAAGAGGGAAGAACATGGAACAAGTTCGTTATTAATGATGGTTTTGTGTTCCGTGCTAACAAGCTATGCATTCCTGCTAGCTCTGTTCGTCTTTTGTTGTTGCAGGAGGCGCATGGAGGAGGATTAATGGGACACTTTGGCGTGAAGAAGACGGAGGATATACTTGCTACACATTTCTTTTGGCCAAAGTTAAGACGGGATGTTGAGCGTTTTGTAGCTCGCTGCACTACATGTCAAAAAGCTAAGTCACGACTCAATCCTCATGGTTTATATATGCCTTTGCCTGTGCCTAGTGTTCCTTGGGAGGATATATCTATGGACTTTGTTTTAGGTTTACCTCGAACAAAGAAGGGGAGGGATAGCATATTTGTTGTCGTGGATAGATTCTCGAAAATGGCACACTTTATACCATGTCATAAAAGCGATGATCTTTGTTAATGTTGCTGATTTGTTCTTTCGTGAAATTATTCGCTTGCATGGTGTGCCAAATACTATTGTTTCAGATCGTGATACTAAATTTCTTAGCCACTTTTGGAGATGTTTATGGGCTAAGTTGGGGACTAAACTGCTTTTTAGTACTACTTGTCACCCCCAAACGGATGGACAAACTGAAGTAGTCAATAGAACATTGTCTACTATGCTTAGGGCTGTTTTGAAGAATAATAAGAAAATGTGGGAAGAATGCTTGCCTCATATTGAATTTGCTTATAATCGTTCATTGCATTCTACTACTAAGATGTGCCCTTTTGAAATTGTGTATGGCTTCCTACCTCGTGCACCTATTGATTTGTTGCCTCTTCCATCTTCGGAGAAGGTTAATTTTGATGCTAAAGAACGTGCTGAATTGATTTTAAAATGCATGAGTTAACTAAGGAAAACATTGAGCGTATGAATGCTAAATATAAACTTCTTTGGAGATAAGGGTAGAAAACATGTTGTCTTTGCACTGGAGATCTTGTTTGGTTACATTTGCGTAAGGATTGGTTTCCTAATTTGCAAATCAAAGCTAATGCCACGTCTTGATGGTCCATTTAAGGTGTTAGAGAAAATAAATGATAATGCATATAAACTTGAGCTGCTGCAGATTTTGGGGTTAGTCCCACTTTTAACATTGCAGATTTGAAGCCTTATTTGGGTGAGGAAGATGAGCTTCCGTCGAGGACGACTTCATTTCAAGAAGGGAGGATGATGAGGACATCAATACCATTGTTACACCCACAGCCTCTGCTGCTATACATCTTGGACCAATTACTAGAGCTCGCAAGACGCCAATTGAATTATCAGTACTTTCGTTTCTTGGTAACGATTCCAATGTTCATGAGAATATGATGCTGCCTAAATTGGATACATTTGTTTTGCTTACAAATGAAGGGCCTACCATGGACAAGAAAGATGAACCTTGGAGCAAGTTCAAGCATGGAGATGTTGGCATGCGCAAGGAGAACAAGAACGGAGTTACAAGTGATGATTCCAGGACTTTGAAGCCACCCTAATGAGTGCATAAGGCCTTGGACGAAATATACAAGATGCCACTTCATAATATTCGTCCATAGGCTATTCTAGGTGCTGCGTCACCTTATTATTGGGCCAGGCCCATGTAATTTCGAAATACTTAAGTATAGGCTGTTTTAGAGTCCGTATGTGTGGGGAAACAAGAGTTAGGGTTGATTTCGGACCCCTCCACCAAGGGCCACGAAATTCCCCCCCTCTTTCTCCATATATACAGCCCTTAGGGCACCGTTTAGACCTTGGGTTTTGTTTAGATTAAAAGTTCGCCATAGCTGCAACTTCGCGTACTTCGTTTGTGTTCAACGACCGGACAAAGGCGCCACGTAACCCCACCTTGATCAATAAAGCTTTCATCTTATATTCGCAATATCCAGATTGCAATCTCAGTTTCTTGCTTGTTCTTCGTTTGCTCGCAGGAAACAGACCCTCGTGGTCAGGTTGATCGTGCTCCGGCGTGGTCAATAACCTCTCGGAGTTGGTTTAGCGATTGCTAAGGCGCGACGTCCTCGCACGTTCGTAGTCGGATCGTCAAAGTCGACTTCCTCCAAAGCGAAAACCAACATCTCATCGAAAGACGGGACACCTTTGCCTTTATCATACATGGTGTCGGAGTTGGAAGCACGGTCCCTAAGTAGCCGAAACACCTTAGAAGACACAACTCACAACACAAACAAAATTGGATTAAGTTGGGATGGCGGAAGTATATGGTGGGTAAGCCTATGCGGAAGTGGCGGTGGTGGTTGATGAAGAAGCAACCGTCCCTAAGTAGCCGAAACACCTTAGGAGACTTGAATGACTTCTGAAGCAACCACTAATGCTATATGGATCAAGATGAGTTTGGTTGCGGAAGTCGGTGGTGGCTATGCGGATGATGTGGTGGAAGCCCTAGGCAAAGATGCCAAAAATCACAAAATTTGATGGAGTCAAATGATGTTGGTAGTATTTTTTGTGAAATAGGATGTCAAGAGATTTTCAACGAGCTAAAGAACGCGAAAATCAGAGTCCGGATGAATTAGTTATGGACAAAACAAAAATCAGCCGAAGTGGGAACCTACAGGTTACGGACGTCCGGTAAGGTCGGATGTCCGGGGGCCGGACGTCCGGGAGGCTCGGAAATCCGTGAATTCGGTTCGGGTTAGGAGTTCCGGTCGTCCGGGAAAGGTCGGACGTCCGGGGGTCGGGGGTCAACGCGGGATTTGAGCTCCGGGACGCGATTTTGGGCGGAATTTTGGGATTTTGGGGTCAAAATTGAGGAGATTTTGTGGATGGAAAGTGGAGAAACTTGGGGAAATGCTAGATCCACTCGAAACCAAGAAAATCCATGGATCAAAATCAAGAAAACATCATCACACTAACAAATCACAAAAAAAATTGGGGCTATTTTTGGTGGGGATTTTCGAATTTGGGGAAGAACACAACAAAATCAAGCTAGAAAAAGAGGGGTAGGGGCTCCAAATTCGTGATCAACCTTGCTCTGATCCAAGATGATGTTGGGCGGAACCCTATGTGGACGATCTTTCACGTTTGGAGAGGATCCCTATGAGGAACACGAAGAACGAGCAGAAGAGCACGAGGGAAATCACGGGGAAAAACACAAGAGAATCACTCAAACCAACAAGATCAATCACACATGTGCTAGATCGATGAACACAAAGGGAGATACATGATCCAAAGTCAACAAAGGACGATACAAATGGTAGCCGTTCTTCTCCGTGAGGAGGTATTGATGATGGTCTCTTCCTGATGAGGACATGATTACCTTGGATACGACAAAAAATATTGCATACATGTATATTTGTGAGGTGATTGTTGGGGAACGTAGTAATTTCAAAAATTTTCCTACGATCACGCAAGATCATGGTGATGCATAGCAACGAGATGAGAGTGTTGTCTACGTATCCTCGTAGACCAGCAACGGAAGCGTTGACGCAACGTAGAGGAAGTAGTCGTACTTCTTCCCGATCCAACCGATCCAAGTACCGAACGTACGGCACCTCCGAGTTCTGCACACGTTCAGCTCGATGACGTCCCTCGAACTCCGATCCAGCCGAGTGTTGAGGGAGAGTTTCGTCAGCACGACGGCGTGGTGACGATGTTGATGTTCCACCGGCGCAGGGCTTCGCCTAAGCTCCGCAACGGTATATTCGAGGTGTAGTTTGGTGGAAGGGGGCACCGCACACGGCTAAGGAACGATCTCAATGATCAACTTGTGTCCCATGGGGTGCCCTCTCGCCTCAGATATAAAGGAGGGAAGGGAGGGGCTGGCCGGCCACCAAGGGCTGCGCTGGGAGTCCTACTCCCACGGGAGTAGGATTCTCCCCCAATCCTAGTCCAACTAGGATTGGCCAAGTGGGAAGGGAGAGAGGCGCCACCCCTTCTCCTAGTCCTAATAGGACTAGGGAAGGGGAAGGTGCGCCAGCACTTGGGCCCCTTTCCTCCTTTCCACTAAGGCCCATCAAGGCCCATTGACCCCCGGGAGGTTCGGTAACCCCGGTACTCGGTAAAATTCCCAATTTCACCCGGAGTGATTCCGAGTCCAAACATAGGCTTCCAATATATCAATCTTTATGTCTCGACCATTTCGAGACTCCTCGTCTTGTCCGTGATCTCATCCGGACTCAACAACCTTCGTACATCAATATCATATAAACTCATAATAAGCGCCATCGAAACGTTAAGCGTGCGGACCCTACGGGTTCGAGAACTATGTAGACATGACCGAGACACCTCTCGGTCAATAACCAATAGCGGGACCTGGATGCCCATATTGGTTCCTACATATTCTACGAAGATCTTTATCGGTCGACCGCATAACAACATACGTTGTTCCTTTTGTCATCGGTATGTTACTTGCCCGAGATTCGATCGTCGGTATCCAATACCTAGTTCAATCTCGTTCATCGCAAGTCTCTTTTCTCGTTCCGTAATACATCATCTCACAACTAACACATTTAGTTGCAATGCTTGCAAGGCTTATGTGATGTGCATTACCGAGAGGGCCCAGAGATACCTCTCCGACAATCGGAGTGACAAATCCTAATCTCAAATATGCCAACCCAACATGTACCTTCGGAGACACCTGTAATGTACCTTTATAATCACCCGATTCACGTTGTGACGTTTGGTAGCACCCAAAGTGTTCCTCGGCAAACGGAGTTGCATAATCTCATAGTCATAGGAACATGTATAAGTCATGAAGAAAAGCACTAGCAACAAACTATACGATCAGGTGCTATGCTAATGGAATGGGTCATGTCAATCAGATCATTCAACCAATGATGTGATCCCGTTAATCAAATAACAACTCCTTGTTCATGGTTAGGAAACATAACCATCTTTGATTAACGAGCTAGTCAAGTAGAGGCATACTAGTGACACTCTGAGGTTTATGTATTCACACATGTATTATGTTTCCGTTAATACAATTCTAGCATGAATAATAAACATTTATCATGATATAAGGAAATAAATAATAACATTATTATTGCCTCTAGGGCATATTTCCTTCATCTCCCACTTGCACTAGAGTCAATAATCTAGTTCACATCGCCATGTGTTTTAACATCAATAGTTCACATCTATATGTGGTTAACACCCATAGTTCACATCGACATGTGACCAACACCCAAAGGGTTTACTAGAGTCGATAATCTAGTTCACATCGCTATGTGATTAACACCCAAAGAGTACTAAGGTGTGATCATGTTTTGCTTGTGAGACAATTTTAGTCAACGGTCTCATCACATTCAGAGCCGTAAGTATTTTGCAAATTTCTATGTCTACAATGCTCGCACGGAGCTACTCTAGCTAATTGCTCCCACTTTCAATATGTATCCAGATTGAGACTCGAGTCATCTAGATTAGTGTTAAAACTTGCATCGACGTAACCTTTACGATTTAACCTTTTTCACTTCCATAATCGAGAAACATATCCTTATTCTACTAAGGATAATTTTGACCGCTGTCCATTGATCTACTCCTAGATTACTATTGCACTCCTTGCCAAGCTTAGTGGTAGGGTATGCAATAGATCAGTACACAAGATGACATACTTTATAGAACCTATGGCTGATGCATAGGGAATGACTTTCATTCTCTTTCTATCTTCCGCCGTGGTCGGGTTTTGAGTCTTACTCAATCTCACACCTTGTAACACAGGCAAGAACTCTCTCTTTGACTGTTCCATTTTGAACTACTTCAAAATCTTGTCAAGGTATGTACTCATTGAAAAACTTATCAAGCGCCTTGATCTATCTCTATAGATCTTAATGCTCAATATGTAAGCAGCTTCACCGAGGTCTTTCTTTGAAAAACTCCTTTGAAACACTCCTTTATGCTTTTGCAGAATAATTCTACATTATTTCCGATCAACAATATGTCATTCACATATACTTATCGAAATGCTTGTAGTGCTCCCACTCACTTTCTTGTAAATACAGCTTCTCCAAAAGTCTCAGATAAAACCATATGCTTTGATCAAATCATCAAGCATATATTCCAACTCGAGATGCTTGCACCAGTCCATAGATGGATCGCTGGAGCTTGCACATTTTGTTAGCATCTTTAGGATTGACAAAAACCTTCTCGCTGCATCATATGCAACTCTTTTTTAATAAATCCATTAAAGAATGTAGTTTTGACATCCATTTGCCAGATTTTGTAAAATGTGGCAATTGCTAACATGATTCGGACAGACTTAAGAATCGCCACAGCTTGAGAAAATCTCATTTGTAGTCAACACCTTGAACTTGTCGAAAACCTTTTACGACAAGTCGAACTTTGTAGATAGTAACACTACTATCAAGATCTGTCTTCCTCTTGAAGATCCATTTATATAATATGGCTTGCCGATCATCGGGCAACTCCATCAAAGTCCACACTTTGTTCTCATATATGGATCCCATCTCAGATTTCATGGTCTCAAACCATTTCGCGGAATCTGGGCTCATCATCGCTTCCTCATAGTTCGTAGGTTCATCATGGTCTAGTAACATGACTTCTAGAATAGGATTACCGTACCACTCTGGTGCGGATCTTACTCCGGAAGACCTACGAGGTTTGGTAGCAACTTGATCTGAAGTTTCATGATCATCATCATTAACTTCCTTACTAATTGGTGTAGAAATCATCAAACTGATTTCTGTGATGAACTACTTTCCAATAAGGGAGAAGGTACAATTACCTTATCAAGTTCTACTTTCCTCCCACTCACTTCTTTCGAGAGAAACTTTTTCTCTAGAAAGGATCCATCTTAGCAACAAATATCTTGCTTTCGGATCTGTGATAGAAGGTGTACCCAATAGTTACCTTTGGGTATTCTATGAAGACGATTTTCGATTTGGGTTCGAGCTTATCGGTGAAAACTTTTTCACATAAGCATCACAACTCCAAACTTTAAGAAACGACAGCTTAGGTTTATCGCTAAACCATAGTTCATACGGTGTCATCTCAACGGATTTAGATGGTGCCCTATTAAACGTGAATGCAGCTGTCTCTAATGCATAACCCCAAAACGATAGTGGTAAATCGGTAAGATACATCATAGATCGCACCATATCAAAATAAAGTACGGTTACGACGCTCGGACACACCATAACGTTGTGGTGTTCCGGTGGCGTGAGCTGTGAAACTATTCCACATTGTTTTCATTGAAGACCAAACTCAGAACTCAAATATTCATCTCCACGATCAGATCGCGGAAACTTTATTTTCTTGTTGCGATGATTTTCCACTTCACTCTGAAATTCTTTGAACCTTTCAACTATTTCAGACTTATGTTTCATCAAGTAGATATACCCATATCTACTCAAATCATCTTGTGAAGGTCGAAAAATAACGATACTTGCCACGAGCATCAACACTCATTGGATCGCATACATCGGTATATATGTGTTATTTCCAACAAGTCAAGAGCTTGTTCCATTGTTCCGAGAACGGAGTTTTAGTCATCTTGCCCAAAAGGCACGGTTCGCAAGCATCAAGTGATTCATAATCAAGTGATTCCAAAATCCCATCAAGATGGAGTTTCTTCATGCGCTTTTACACCGATATGACCCAAACGGCAGTGCCACAAATAAGTTGCACTATCATTATTTAACTTTGCATCTTTTGGCATCAATATTATGAATGTGTGTATCACTATGATCGAGATCTAATGAACCATTTTCATTGTGTGTGTAACCATATAAGGTTTTATTCATGTAAGCAGTAACAACAATTTATTCTCTTACTTAAATGAATAACCGTATTGCAATAAACATGATCAAATCATATTTATGCTCAACACCAAATAACACTTATTTAGGTTCCACACTAATCCCGAAAGTATAGGGAGTGTGCGATGATGATCATATCAATTTTGGAACTACTTCCAAAACTCATCGTTACTGCCCCTTCAACTAGTTTCTGTTTATTCAGAACTCCTGCTTCGAGTTACTAATCTTAGCAACCTAACAAGTATCAAATACTGGGGCTACTATAAACACTAGTAAAGCACACATCAATAACTCTGTATATCAAATATACCCTTGTTCAATTTGCCATCCTTCTTATCCACCAAATATCTCGGTATTTCCGCTTCAAAGGACCATTTCCTATGCAGTGTAAGCACTCAGTTTCAGGCTTTGGTTCAGCTTTGGGTTTCTTCGTGGGAGTGACAACTTGTTTGCCATTCTACTTGAAGTTTCCTTTCTTTCCTTTGCCCTTTTCTTGAAACTAGTGGTCTTGTCAATCATCAACACTTGATGCTCTTTCTCGATTTCTACCTTCGTCGATTTCAACATCACGAAGAGCTCGGGAATCATTTTCGTCATCCCTTGCATACTATAGTTCATCACGAAGTTCTAGTAACTTAGTGATGGTGACTAGAGAATTCTGTCAATCACTATCTTATCTGGAAGATTAACTCCCACTTGATTCAAGTGATTGAAGTACTCGCATAATCTGAGCACATGCTCACTAGTTGAGCGATTCTCCTCCATCTTTTAGCTATAGAACTTGTTGGAGACTTTCATATCTCTCAACTCGGTATTTGCTTGAAATATTAACTTCAATTCCTGGAACATCTCATATGGTCCATGACGCTCAAAACGCCTTTGAAGTCCCGATTCTAAGCCGTTAAGTATGGTGCACTAAACTATCAAGTAGTCATCATATTGAGCTAGCCAAACGCTCATAACGCCTCAGATTCGCTCATGCAATAGGTCTGTCACCTAGCGGTGCATTAAGGACATAATTCTTCTGCGCAGCAATGAGGATAAACCTCAGATCACGGATCCAATCCGCATCATTGCTACTAACATTTTTCAATACAATTTTCTCTAGGAACACATATGAAAACATAGGGAAGCAACAACGCGAGCTATTGATCTACAACATAATCTGCAAAATACTACCAGACTAAGTTCATGATAAATTAAAGTTCAATTAATCATATTACTTAAGAACTCCCACTTAGAAAAATATCCTCCAATTCTCTAAGTGATTGCGTGATCCATATCAACTACACCATGACCGATCATCACGTGTGATGGAGTAGTTTCAATGGTGAACATCAATATGTTGATCATATCTACTATATGATTCACGCCGACCTTCGGTCTCCGTGTTCCGAGGTCATATCTTATATGCATAGCTCGTCAAGTATAACCTGAGTATTCTGCGTGTGCAACTGTTTTGCACCCGCTGTATTTGAACGTAGAGCCTATCACACCCGATCATCACGTGGTGTCTCAAAGACGAAGAACTTTCGCAACGGTGCATACTCGTGGAGAACACTTCTTGATAATTTAGTAAGGATCATCTTATAATGCTACCGTCAATCAAAGCAAAATAAGATGCATAAAGGATTAACATCACATGCAATCAATATAAGTGATATGATATGGCCATCATCATCTTGTGCTTGTGATCTCCATCTCCAAGCACCGCCATGATCACCATCGCCACCGCGCGACACCTTGATCTCCATCGTAGCATCGTTGTCGCCTCGCCAATCTTATGCTTCTACGACTATCGCTACCGCTTAGTGATAAAGTAAAGCATTACAGGTATGCATTGCATTTCATACAATAAAGCGACAACCATATGGCTCCGCCATTGCCGATAACTTCGTTACAAAACATGATCATCTCATACAATAAAATTCAGCATCATGTCTTGACCATATCACATCACAACATGCCCTGCAAAAACAAGTTAGACGTCCTCTACTTTGTTGTTGCAAATTTTACGTGGCTGCTACGGGCTGAGCAAGAACCGTTCTTACCACGCATCAAAACCACAACGATATTTCGTCAAATAGACTCCGCTTTTAACCTTCTCAAGGACCGGGCGAGCCACACTCGGTTCAACTAAAGTGAGAGAGACAGACACCCGCCGGTCACCTTTAAGCAATGAGTGCTCACAGCGGTGAAACCAGTCTCGCGAAGCGCACGCGTAATGTCGGTCCGGCCGCTTCATCTCACAATACCGCTGAACCAAAGTATGACATGCTGGTAGGTAGTATGACTTGTATCGCCCACAACTCACTTGTGTTCTACTCGTGCATATGACATCAACGCATAAAACCAGGCTCGATGCCACTGTTGGGGAACGTAGTAATTTCAAAAATTTTCCTACGATCACGCAAGATCATGGTGATGCATAGCAACGAGATGAGAGTGTTGTCACGATCCTCGTGAGACCAGCAACGGAAGCGTTGACGCAACGTAGAGGAAGTAGTCGCACTTCTTCCCGATCCAACCGATCCAAGTACCGAACGACGGCACCTCCGAAGTTCTGCACACGCTCAGCTCGATGACGCCCTCGAACTCCGATCCAGCCGAGTGTTGAGGGAGAGTTTCACAAGACGACGGCGTGCAGGACGATGTTGATGTTCCATCGGCGCAGGCTTCGCCTAAGCTCCGCAACGGTATATTCGAGGTGTAGTTTGGTGGAAGGGGCACCGCACACGGCTAAGGAACGATCTCAATGATCAACTTGTGTCCCATGGGGTGCCCTCTGCCTCTGATATAAAGGAGGGAAGGGAGGGCTGGCGGCCACCAAGGGCTGCGCTGGGAGTCCTACTCCCACCGAGTAGGATTCTCCCCCAATCCTAGTCCAACTAGGATTGGCCAAGTGGGAAGGGAGAGAGGCGCCACCCCTTCTCCTAGTCCTAATAGGACTAGGGAAGGGGGAAGGTGCCAGCACTTGGGCCCCTTTCCTCCTTTCCACTAAGGCCCATCAAGGCCCATTGACCCCCGGAGGTTCCGTAACTCCCTGCACTCAGTAAAATTCCCAATTTCACCCGGAGTGATTCCGAGTCCAAACATAGGCTTCCAATATATCAATCTTTATGTCTCGACCATTTCGAGACTCCTCGCCTTGTCCGTGATCTCATCCGGGACTCAACAACCTTCGTACATCAATATCATATAAACTCATAATAACTGCCATCGAAACGTTAAGCGTGCGGACCCTACGGGTTCGAGAACTATGTAGACATGACCGAGACACCTCTCGGTCAATAACCAATAGCGGGACCTGGATGCCCATATTGGTTCCTACATATTCTACGAAGATCTTTATCGGTCGACCGCATAACAACATACGTTGTTCCTTTTGTCATCGGTATGTTACTTGCCCGAGATTCGATCGTCGGTATCCAATACCTAGTTCAATCTCACATCGGCAAGTCTCTTTTCTCGTTCCGTAATACATCATCTCACAACTAACACATTTAGTTGCAATGCTTGCAAGGCTTATGTGATGTGCATTACCGAGAGGGCCCAGAGATACCTCTCCGACAATCGGAGTGACAAATCCTAATCTCAAATATGCCAACCCAACATGTACCTTCGAGACACCTGTAATGTACCTTTATAATCACCCAGTTACGTTGTGACGTTTGGTAGCACCCAAAGTGTTCCTCGGCAAACGGAGTTGCATAATCTCATAGTCATAGGAACATGTATAAGTCATGAAGAAAAGCACTAGCAACAAACTATACGATCAGGTGCTATGCTAATGGAATGGGTCATGTCAATCAGATCATTCAACCAATGATGTGATCCCGTTAATCAAATAACAACTCCTTGTTCATGGTTAGGAAACATAACCATCTTTGATTAACGAGCTAGTCAAGTAGAGGCATACTAGTGACACTCTGAGGTTTATGTATTCACACATGTATTATGTTTCCGGTTAATACAATTCTAGCATGAATAATAAACATTTATCATGATATAAGGAAATAAATAATAACATTATTATTGCCTCTAGGGCATATTTCCTTCAGTGATTTCTAATGCAAACTATGCAATAATTTATTTATGTCATCCAGCACAAAAATACTTCACAAACTTTTGTGCCATGTCTAATTGCAGGTGTATGGGACATTTGTACAATCCACATATGAAGATAAGGGAGAAAGAGATGTTTACCTGCTGTTCAAAAAGTTCTCTCACGTCACTTTTGGCCCAAGAGAAGATAGAGTCCAAGTCTCTCACGTTCTGGACTCAGATTCGGACTGCACAGACATACCTGACTCAAAACGCCGATAACTTTTTCATACGGACTCCAAATTGGTTGATTCTTTTTTTGTTGGAAAATAGATTTCGTGCATTTTCCAACCCAATTGAATCACCTTAAAATCCGTCCGGAGCGTTGAGTTATAGACGAAACAATCTGATGCTGCAGCAGAATCCGAGTCAAACTACAAGTCCAAAGGTGTTACGTCACCTCCGCTTGGGCCCATTGGCCTTGTACGACCTAGGGTTAGTTTTAGGCTGCCTTGGGACGTCCTCCCACCTCCTTGGCCGCCACCCCTTGCTCCTATATAAGTAGATCCATCTAGTAGCTTTTTCCTTGGGATTTGTTTAGTTAAAGTTAGCCATTGCAACTTCGTACTTCGCTTGTGTCCAACGACCAGACCAAGACCGCTTACGGATCTCCACCATTATCAATACTTCATATATATTCGCAATATTCAGATTGCTTTATCATATTCTTGCTCGTTCTTCGATTGCTTGCAGGAATAGACCTTCGTGGTCAGGCTGATCGTGCTTCCGCATCGTCAAGAACCTAAGGAGATTGGTTTAGCGATTGCTAAGGCGCAACGTCGCACGCTTGTAGTCGGATCGTCAAAGTCGCTCCACCAAATCGATAGTTATCATCTCATCGAAGATCGGGACACCTCGCCTCTATCAAGTGGTATCAGTTTTCAGGTTGCTCGGTGAGAATTTCCAATTATCCCTAGATTAGATTTATTTTCTTACCTATTGTCCAAGAAAAGCCACAAAAAAAGTAAGATCTATTCATCCTTTGTCCAAGCCAGTCCGAGCCTTTGCAGTTTTCTTTTCATTGTTTGCATTATTGAATTATCGGTTGCATCGTTGTGTCGAGTTGCTGGTCTTAGTGTCTAGTTCGCTTAGAGTTTCGAGTTCTGTTCACATTAGTCACGCCGCCGCTGCATCGTTATCCCTTCCGCTGATCACCATCCATCCATCAATTTCCACCACGTGCTACCCACCGCTCATTGTCATAACCATAGTTGAGATCGCTCACATCTTCACTTGATCCAATCTGCATCTTATCTAGTTTGTTTGGAAAGAGGAGAGAGAAAAAAGAGAGAAAAAAAGTAAAAGAAAAAGTCAGAGAAAAAAAAAGAGAGAAAAAAAGAAAAATAAGTGTGAGAAAAAAACAAAGTTCGGATCTATCTAGACTCAATCTCGTAGCTGAATTCGGATTGAATCTGTTTTGTGCACTGTTCAGTAAAACAGGCATAACTTCCTCATACGAAGTCCGTTTTGGCTCATGAGTACTCAAATTAAAGCTAGAGACGAGCCGCATCTAAATAGTTGTAGAAGCTAGTTCAATATTTGGCACCTCAAAATCGGCTCCTAAATACGTCTTTTTGCCCTCCGAAGTTCGTGAACACAACTTATTCCAGTTTTTCAAACCAGTTTTCGAATTTTTTGACTCCTCATATCAACTCGGAATTGAGTGATTCTTTTTGAATTGGAAAGCTTGAGTTAGTAGCATTCTTTTAAAAAAATTATCAGAAAATTGGCTCACACTTTTCAAGAGGAAAATTGGAGAGAGAGTTGTTTTATATCCTGCTTGGCAGTTGTTTTTCATCATTATCTTTACTGCCGTTGTGATCTTCACTTATATCTTGCTGTCCAGAGCTACTTATTATCCTTTATTGATGCTAGTTGTGCTACGTCGTGACCTCATTAGTGTTCTAGGCTCGCGTCTCTAGTCCGGTCTAGCCTAGGACCAGCACAGTACCGTCGTTGAGCGTTTACTCAACATTGCATCTCTGAATTGATTATTGATAATCTTTTGCTACCATATATAGCCAACCCAGCTCCACATATTTCTACACCGTGTATACGTACGTTCCCCTGGCAATCGCTTTACACAATCTTCAGAGTTACTTGACACTGTTGGTTGCCTGTCACCACCTGCCGCATGGTAAGAACTTGTAAGATATTGATATTTGCTTTACTGTGAGCACTTTACAATCACATCCTAGTAGTTCATAGGAACATTATTCTCGAATTTTTTTTCTTGTTTCTACTAATCATGACAGGTTCCGGAGATAGAAGTTCTTGGACGACGGACACATCTTCACCATCACGAGAGTTGGGACAACACACACAAGCATATGGTCAGGGTATGTCTTTACCATCATTTGAGGGTAGATTTAATCCTGCTATTTATCTAGCTTGGGAGCTTGAATTAGAAGAAGTTTTAGTCACCATGATTTTTCTGAACTTGAGAGAGTACGAGCTACCACTAGAGCATTTACTGGTTTTGCTTCTGTTTGGTGGAGTGTACATTGTAAGAAAAACATTGATAACCAACCCACAACTTGGAAAGTTTTGAAAGCTGTAATGAGACAACAATTTTTCCTCCTTACTATCGTCGTGAATTGCTTCGCAAATTTGAACAATTAAAACAAGGCAGTAACACTGTTCATACTTACTACAAAGAGTTCAAATCTTATATGCATCATTGTGACATAGAAGAATCTGAGGATGATACCATGAATAGATTTTTGGTGGTTTGAACCATGATATCCGTGCAAGATTTCACTATATTCCTCGCTCCATTATTGGTATGTATGTTCGCGCTTGTACCTTTGAGAGACAGCTACAGGAGGATGCATTGGGTGACTACAACAACTACTATTCCAGTTCATGCTCACCATCGTCAGTTGGTTCCTCCACCGTTGCACCTACTAGAGCAGCCCCACCCAGATTGTGAGCGACATCATCTCAAGTGTATGGTGCATTATCAAGGCCCGCACCTACATCAGCTACGTCTTTGCGACAAGGTAACAGTAAAGGTATTAATGATATAACTTCACATGAGAATGATGCATCCCTAGTTAACTTGAATGCATCATGTGTTGAGTTAACTGGTGATTTGAGCACATCACCTATTTTAGAGAATCTTGATACTATCATGAATGCGTCATGTGATCAAACAACTGAAATACCAACAATTTTGAGTGCACCCATTGAATTAACTATTGATGCAAAAGAATCAATGTTTAATCATTTTGATATGACCTCTAATCTTGGTGATGATTCTGTGTCGAATGACTTATTGCATGTTTGCTTATTTAAGCATGTTGTAGCATGTAAACTTGATTCAAGTAAGGTTTATTCACCAATGTTGGGATGGTTTAATGATGAACATTGTCAATCTTTTGAAATGAATAAGAGCTTCACTTATATGTGCAAACTGAGTTGTAATATTTTCATGCCTTCTACTTCTTGTGATAATGTTTGGCGTTAGATTTTATGAACTATGCAAGTTACTCATCTATTCATGTGTCATATGTGCAAAAATCAAGGGAAGTAAAAATGGATGACATATACATATACAACATGTACACCTTGTCTCTTTTGTTAGCCATATTTCAGACTAAGCAACGCCGAGGACGGCTTTGTTTTCAAGAAGGGGAGGATGATGAGGACATGATTACCTTGGATACGACCAAAAATATTGCATACATGTATATTTGTGAGGTGATTTCTAATGCAAACTATGCAATAATTTATTTATGTCATCCAGGACAAAAATACTTCACAAACTTTTGTGCCATGTCTAATTGCAGGTGTATGGGACATTTGTACAATCCGCATATGAAGATAAGGGAGAAAGAGATGTTTACCTGCTGTTCAAAAAGTTCTCTCACGTCACTTTTGGCCCAAGAGAAGATAGAGTCCAAGTCTCTCACGTTCTGGACTCAGATTCGGACTGCACAGACATACCTGACTCAAAACGTCTATAACTTTTTCATACGGACTCCAAATTGGTTGATTCTTTTTTTGTTGGAAAATAGATTTCGTGCATTTTCCAACCCAATTGGAATCACCTTAAAATCCGTCCGGAGCGTTGAGTTATAGACGAAACAATCTGATGCTGCAGCAGAATCCGAGTCAAACTACAAGTCCAAAGGTGTTACGTCACCTCCGCTTGGGCCCATTGGCCTTGTACGACCTAGGGTTAGTTTTAGGCTGCCTTGGGACGTCCTCCCACCTCCTTGGCCGCCACCCCTTGCTCCTATATAAGTAGATCCATCTAGTAGCTTTTTCCTTGGGATTTGTTTAGTTAAAAGTTAGCCATTGCAACTTCGTACTTCGCTTGTGTCCAACGACCAGACCAAGACCGCTACGGATCTCCACCATTATCAATACTTCATATATATTCGCAATATTCAGATTGCTTTATCATATTCTTGCTCGTTCTTCGATTGCTTGCAGGAATAGACCTTCGTGGTCAGGCTGATCGTGCTTCCGCATCGTCAAGAACCTAAGGAGATTGGTTTAGCGATTGCTAAGGCGCAACGTCGTGCACGCTTGTAGTCGGATCGTCAAAGTCGTCTCCACCAAATCGATAGTTATCATCTCATCGAAAGATCGGGACACCCTCGCCTCTATCACCTCCGCAAAGGAGGTCTTGAATCCAAGGTGGATCTTCTCCGAAGAGGGGCCGCGGTCTCTACCGTGGAGTAGATCTGATATGGATGAGCGAAGCTCTATCTCAAAAATGAGCTAAATCAACGCTAACCCTAACTAGGAGGAGGTGGAGGAGTATATATAGTCCAGGCGAATGAAAGGGTAAGTGGCTTCGGCCCAACACACGGGCGGGCGCACAGGCGTCGGACGTCCGGCAGGTACCGGACGTCCGGTGGCTCGCGAGGGTCCGGTCGTCCGGTGCATGTCGGACGTCCGGCATTTTGGCTCTGGACAGGTGGTGTCGGACGCCTGGTCGGCGTCGGTCGTCCGGGCGCTGGAGAGTGTCGGACGTCCGGTGTCTGGCAGTCGTCCAGGCGCTGGGAGTCGTCGGACGTCCGGTGGCTCCGGTCATCCGTAGATTCGGCTCGGGTCCTCGGGGGCTGGACGTCCGGGCTGGGCCGGTCGTCCCGTGGCTGTAGCTTCTCGCAGCTTCTTCTCTGGGTCCTTGTACTTGGCGTCCTCGCTAGCTGTTCCGTTGGATGTGGTGGCTTCGTGGCTTTCCTCCAAGTACCTGATCATGCATAGAACACACGTTGGAGGTAGTAGCCATATCTCACATGTAGAAAGTGATGGTTCGGAGAGGAGCGAGTTCACCTTGTGTCCAATGGCGTATGTTCGAGGTCTCTTCATATGTCCACTTGGGGTTTGGAGAGTAGTCGGAGTGTACATGGGGATGAACGTGGGATGCTCCGCATCAGTTAGGGTTGGTTTCGGACCCCTCCTCCAAGGGCCACGAAATTCCCCTCTTCCTCCATATATACAACCCTTAGGCGCGTTTAGACTTTGGGGTTTTGTTTAGATCAAAAGTTCGCTATAGTTACAACTTCTGCAGATTTCGTTTGTGTTCAACGACCAGACCAAGGCGCCACAGTAACCCCACCTTCATTAATAAAGCTTTCCTCTTTTATTTGCAATATCCAGATTGCAATCTCAGTTTCTTGCTTGTTCTTCGTTTGCTCGCAGGAAATAGACCCTCGCGGTCAGGTTGATCGTGCTCCGGCGTGGTCAATAACCCCTCGGAAGTTGGTTTAGCGATTGCTAAGGCGCGACGTCTTCGCACATTCGTAGTCGGATCGTCAAAGTCGACTCCCACAGAAAACGATTGCTATCTCATCGAAACATCGACACACCTTTGCCTGTATCATTCCTCTTGTGTTTTCCCTGGTGTTTCCCCGTGTGTTCTTCGTGTTCTTAGTTGGGATCCGCTCCTTTCGTGAAAAATTGGCCGTATAGGGTTCCATCCTACATCACCAGATCTGCAGACAAGCTTGAGCCCCAGAGAATGACTATGCGGAAACTACTAGCGCAACCCGTTGGGACGTCGAAGCCCCGACACAAGCCCACAACGAGCTCATCGGTGGAAGCCCGAAGAGGTGGGGCAGGAGCGCGGAAGGATGCCATGGTAGGCCTGTCGGTGCCGCTAGTGGAATTGATGGAGGCCCGAAATGTTGACGAATGATTGTGTTTGTTCTGTGTATACACGTAAGTATGTATTTTGTAATTGGATAGAACTACTCCTATACTATACGTGTTATATATGGGGACCCATGAGGTGAATACAATTGTCTTGCACCAAATAATCTCTTCACATGGTATCAACCGTTTTTCGGTCCTTGCCGCGCCGCTCCTCCATCCTCAGCCGCCGCCGCCCCTCTTGGCCGCGGCCATCGCCGCTAACTGCCGCCACCACCGTTCTCCTCCCGAGCCGTCGCCGCACCTCCTACCTTCCTTGGCCACCGCCGCCTCCTGCTGTCGCCGTTGCTCCATCTACCTACCCCACCACCACTATTGCCTACTCCTACTCCTCCTCCTCCCGCCGATGCCAATCCCCGCCGAGTCACCACCGCCGCTTTCTCCTCTTCTCCAAAACCCTAACCCTAGCCGCACCTCTCTCTCACCATGACCTTCTTCGGTCTTCAGCCCGCCTCCTCCGTCACTCCAATCCCTTTGTCGGCCCTGATCCAGTGACCATCCGTGACGCCCCCATCGCCGACCACGTCCCCATCAAGCTTTCCCACATCGTGGCCAGTTTTTACTCGTGAAATACGTACTTCAATCTTCTCTTTCGTGAGTATGATCTTAGCGATCATGTTGATGGCTCCGTGAACTTCTTCGCCGCCCAATATGACTTCGAGTGGCTGGCGATCGGTGCCACCATCATTCGGTGGTTCTTCCTCATCAGCTCCGACGATATCTTATAAACCGTCGTGAGTGATGGTGACTCCACCGCCGTCGTCTGGAGAAAGATCACCGGTCTCTTCACCGACAATCGGCTACAATGTCTTCCTCCAGCAGGAGTTTTTTGGGTTACACCAAAATGACTCTTCCATTGACGAGCACTGCATGCGTCCCAAGGCGATCTTCGATTAGTTGCGTGACCTCGAGTTCAAGGTATCCGATGAACTCATGCTCTACACTGACGACCGGCCCTAATGAGGACCTCGACAACACCGCCTCCAGCCTCACGCTCCTTGCTATGCCGACATTCGAGAAGGTCGTCACCGCCCCGGGTTTTGGCGCCTACCCCACGCCAACATCTCCATGCTTGAACTTGCTCCAAGGTTCATCTTTCTTGTCCATGGTAGGCCCTTCATTTGTAAGCAAAACAAATGTATCCAATTTAGGCAGCATCATATTCTCATGAACATTGGAATCGTTACCAAGAAACGAAAGTACCTGATAATTCAATTGGCGTGCGCGAGCTCTAGTAATTGGTCCAGTATGTATAGCAGCAGGGGTTGTGGGTGTAACAATGGTATTGATGTCCTCATCACCTTAGCAATCGCTAAACCAACTCCGAGAGGTTATTGACCACACCGGAGCACGATCAACCTGACCACGAGGGTCTGTTTCCTGCGAGCAAACGAAGAACAAGCAAGAAACTGAGATTGCAATCTGGATATTGCGAATATAAGATGAAAGCTTTATTGATCAAGGTGGGGTTCTGTGACGCCTTTGTCTGGTCGTTGAACACAAACGGCACGCGAAGTTGCAGCTATGGCTAACTTTTAATCTAAACAAAACCCAAGGTCTAAACGGTGCCCTAAGGGCTGTATATATGGAGGAAGAGGGGAATTTCGTGGCCCTTGGTGGAGGGGTCCAAATCAACCCTAACTCTTGTTTCCCACACATACGGACTCTAAAACAGCCTATACTTAAGTATTTCGAAATTACATGGGCCTGGCCCAATAATAAGGTGACGCAGCACCTAGAATAGCCTATGGACGAATATTATGAAGTGGCATCTTGTATATTTCGTCCAAGGCCTCATGCACTCATTAGGGTGGCTTCAAAGTCCTGGAATCATCACTTGTAACTCCGTTTTATTCTCCTTATGCATGCCAACATCTCCATGCTTGAACTTGCTCCAAGGTTCATCTTTCTTGTCCATGGTAGGCCCTTCATTTGTAAGCAAAACAAATGTATCCAATTTAGGCAGCATCATATTCTCATGAACATTGGAATCGTTACCAAGAAACGAAAGTACCGATAATTCAATTGGCGCATGCGCGAGCTCTAGTAATTGGTCCAAGATGTATAGCAGCAGGGGCTGTGGGTGTAACAATGGTATTGATGTCCTCATCATCCTCCCTTCTTGAAAAGAAGTCGCCCTCGATTTAAAGCTCATCTTCCTCACCCAAATAAGGCTTCAAATCTGCAATGTTAAAAGTGGGACTAACCCCAAAATCTGCAGGCAGCTCAAGTTTATATGCATTATCATTTATTTTCTCTAACACCTTAAATGGACCATCAAGACGTGGCATTAGCTTTGATTTGCGCAAATTAGGAAACCTATCTCACGCAAATGTAACCAAACAAGATCTCCAGGTGCAAAGACAACATGTTTTCTACCCTTATCTCCAGCAAGTTTATATTTAGCATTCATACACTCAATATTTTCCTTAGTTAACTCATGCATTTTTAAAATCAATTCAGCACGTTCTTTAGCATCAAAATTAACCTTCTCCGAAGATGGAAGAGGCAACAAATCAATAGGTGCACGAGGTAGGAAGCCATACACAATTTCAAAAGGGCACATCTTAGTAGTAGAATGCAATGAGCGATTATAAGCAAATTCAATATGAGGCAAGCATTTTCCCAACATTTTCTTATTATTCTTCAAAACAGCCCTAAGCATAGTAGACAATGTTCTATTGACTACTTCAGTTTGTCCGTCAGTTTGGGGGTGACAAGTAGTACTAAAAAGCAGTTTAGTCCCCAACTTAGCCCATAAACATCTCCAAAAGTGGCTAAGAAATTTAGTATCACGATCTGAAACGATAGTATTTGGCACACCATGCAAGTTTAATAATTTCACGAAAGAACAAATCAGCAACATTAACAGCATCATCGCTTTTATGACATGGTATAAAGTGTGCCATTTTCGAGAATCTATCCACGAAAACAAATATGCTATCCCTCCCCTTCTTTGTTCGAGGTAAACCTAAAACAAAGTCCATAGATATATCCTCCCAAGGAACACTAGGCACAGGCAAAGGCATATATAAACCATGAGGATTGAGTCGTGACTTAGCTTTTTGACATGTAGTGCAGCGAGCAACAAAACGCTCAACATCCCGGCCTCATCTTTGGCCAAAAGAAATGTGTAGCAAGTATATCCTCCGCCTTCTTTACGCCAAAGTGTCCCATTAATCCTCCTCCATGCGCCTCCTGCAACAACAAAAAGACTAACAGAGCTAGCAGGAATGCATAGCTTGTTAGCACGGAACACAAAACCATCATTAATAACGAACTTGTTCCATGTTCTTCCTTCTTTACAATTCTGCATTACATCTTTAAAATCAGCATCATGCACATATTGATCTTTGATGGTCTCCAAACCAAATATTTTGAAGTCAAGTTGTGAAAGCATAGTATAGCGACGAGACAAAGCATCAAGAATAACATTTTCTTTACCCTTCTTGTGTTTAATGACATAAGGGAAAGTCTCAATGAATTCAACCCATTTAGCATGTCTACGATTCAGTTTAGCTTGACTTTTAATATGTTTCAAAGATTCATGATCAGAATGTATAACAAATTCTTTGGGCCATAAATAATGTTGCCATGTCTCTAAAGTCCGAACAAGAGCATATAATTCTTTGTCATAAGTAGAATAGTTCAGACTAGGCCCACTCAATTTTTCGAAAAGTATGCAACAGGTTTGCCATCTTGTAATAACACACCTCCTAATCCAATTCCACTAGCATCACATTCAAGCTCAAAAGTTTTATTAAAGTCAGGAAGTTGGAGTAAAGGAGCATGTGTCAACTTATCTTTCAATACCGTGAAGGCTTCTTCCTGTGCGGTACCCCAAACAAAAGGCACATCCTTCTTTGTAAGCTCATTGAGAGGTGCAGCAATGGTGCTAAAGTCTCTCACAAAACGCCTATAGAAACCAGCGAGTCCAAGAAAACTCCTCACTTGTGTGACCGTTTTGGGCTGCGGCCAACTCTCAATAGCTTCAATCTTGGCTTTATCAACTTCAATTCCCAGTGGAGTAACAACATAGCCAAGAAAAGATACTCGGTCGGTGCAAAAGGTGCACTTCCCAAGGTTACCAAACAAACGTGCATCACGTAGAGCATTAAAAACAGCACGTAAATGTTCCAAATGTTCTTCCAAAGATTTGCTATAAATCAGTATATCATCAAAGTAAACTACCACAAATCGTCCAATGAAAGCACGTAAAACTTCGTTAATTAATCTCATGAAAGTACTAGGTGCATTAGTTAACCCAAAAGGCATGACTAACCACTCATATAATCCAAACTTAGTTTTAAATGCTGTTTTCCATTCATCTCCCAATTTCATACGAATTTGATGGTATCCACTACATAAATCAACTTTGGAGAATATTGTAGAGCCACTCAATTCATCAAGCATATCATCTAGCCTAGGAATAGGATGACGATAACGAATAGTAATATTATTAATGCCTCTACAATCAACACACATACGCCGACGCACCATCCTTTTTAGGCACTAGTATAATAGGAACAGCACAAGGACTAAGAGATTCGCAGATATAACCTTTGTCGAGCAGCTCCGTGACTTGACGATAATCTCCTTCGCTCCTCCGGATTGGTACGGTATGGTGCACGGTTGGGTAGCGATGCACCGGAATTAAGTCAATTTGATGCTCAATCCCTCGAATAGGTGGTAATCCGGTGGCACGCCTTGTGGGAAGACGTCGGTTAACTCCCGCAAAATGTTAGTGACAGCAGGGGCAAATGATGCGAGCATCCCACGGTCATCACCATGTCAAGAGTCCGCTTGGCAAGTGACACGCAACCTCTACTTCTCATACATAAAGGTGAATCTTCTCCTTTACATGTGTTCACTTGACACCTTCGAGGATAGTATACTACTTGACACTTCTCCTGTGCATGCATAAGTATTGTCTGAGCTTCACGGATGTCGAGGAGGAGTGCAAGCGCCAAGGAACGACTACACCGTCTCATGAGGGAAGCATGGAAGAGAAGGAGGAAGAGAACTGTCGCTCCGAACGAGCGGTACTATCACCACCCAAGCGGTACTACCGCTATAGGCCACCCAAGGTACTACCGCTTCTCCAAGCGGTATTATCATTAAGCGGTACTACCGGTCATGAGCCCGTACTACCGTCTCCGCCTGTATGCAGCCGCTGGCCTTTGGCCTTGTATCCTCTCCCACTTACCCCTTCGTGGCTTAGACTATAAATAGACCACCTCCACTTCATTTCTAGGGTTAGCAAATATGATAGCTCATTCTTAGGTGAGCTTTGCTCCTACCTCTACTCTTGAGAGAGAGAGACTACCACTCCCATGGAGTTCAAGACCTCCATGTGAGAAGATCCCGGGATATCATCAAGACCCCTTATGGGAAGATCCTTCTAGGATATCATCAAGACCTCCTCTTGGAGATGAACCTTACCTTGTATCTTTCCCTTTGTTGTTCATGTACCTTGTGATCTTGTGTGTCTGATTGTCTAGTGGATGTGTGATTGGACTTGTTCTTGAGTGTTTCCCCTTGTGATTTCTCTCCGTTCTTCCCCGTGTTCATCGTGTTCTTCGAGGGATCCCACTCCAAACGTGAAAGATCGTCCACGTAGGGTTCTGCCCTACATCATCTATGGATCAGAGCTTAGGTTGATCACGTTTTTGGAGCCCCTACCCCTCTTTTTCTAGCTTGATTTTGTTGATTTCATCCTAAATCCGAAAATCCCCATCAAAAATAGCCCCAAAATTTTTTGTGATTTGTTAGTTTTGATGATGTTTTGTTGATTTTAATCCGTGGATTTGCTTGGTTTCAAGTGGATCTAGCATTCCCCCCAGTTTCCCCACCTTCCATCCACAAAATCCATCAAATTTTGCCCCCGAAATCATCCATTTCCGCCCCAAAATCGCGCCCCTATCCGGATTTGCGAAAAATCCCGACACGAGCGGTACTACCGCCCTTCCAAGCGGTACTACCGCTTAGCACCTCCAAGCGGTAGTACCGCCCTTCCAAGCGCACTACCGCCTCCCAGAGCCAGATTTTGCGAAAAACCCGACACGAGCGGTACTATCGCTTGTTCCTAGCGGTACTTATCTTACAAGCGGTACTACCGCCCTCCCAAGCGGTACTACCGCCCAACCCAATTTCAGTTTTTTCCGTTTCACCGCTTTCGCCATAACTAATTCATCCAAGTCCGATTTTGACGTTCTTTAGCTCGCTTCAAGCTATTGACACCCCCTTCCCATAAAAATACTACCATCACCATTTGACTCCATCAAATTTTGTGAACTTTGGCATCTTTGCCTAGGGCTTCCGCCACATCCTCCGTGATAACCACCACCGACTTCCGCAACCTAACCAATTTTGTTCCCCATAGCATTAGTGGTTCCTTGAGTAGTGATTCGAGTCTCCTAAGGTGTTTCGCTACTTAGGACGATTGCTTCTTAATCAACCACCACCACCACTTCCACATAGGCTTGCCCACCATACACTTCCGACAACCCAACTTAACCCAATAGTTGTTTGAGCTTGTTTGAGTTGTGGCTTATGTCTCCTAAGGTGTTTCGGCTACTTAGGGATGGCAACTTCAACTCCGACACGTGTATAGCCCATCATTCCACTTTCGCATTGCCAAGTGCAAACCACCACCACATTCCCGCTACCACCATTTGACATTTGTCATTTGAGATTTTGAGTTCGCGGTTTTTCCGTTTCCTAAGGTGTTTCGGCTACTTAGGGACGAGTTTCCATCATCTTGGTATCTACATCAAGAACACCGCCACTCATCATCGCAAAGGACGGTAACCTCGACGACACCATTGTATATTCCCCTTGCAAATTGCATTGATAACCTCTAGCCCATTTTATGCTACTTGCCTATCGAGACTAGCCATTTGAGTATTGCCGGCAACGTTACTTGTGCACATTAGTGATCTACACCATCCATTGCATACATACCATATCATCTTGGTATCATCATATCATCCATTGTGTCACAATATCGTTCCCGCATATACACAAAAGCTATCTTGGTTTGTGCACTGTGCAAAGTGGCAAAAAAAAGAGAAATAAAGCTTTTAAGCAAAAGAGAGAAAGAGCAAAGAAGCTTGTAAGCAAGTGCCATAGCATCATACCACATTGCATATAAGATTATCATACTTGATCATCTTGGATCATTGTGAGGGAAACACCGAACCATACATACATAGCATACTTGGGATAGAAAGTTTATCCATTTTGCATCTTATAGGTTGTGCACAAGTGTCGATCCGCCTATTGAGCAATCGTGCTAGCGCTCTCTTGAGTTGTGCAACACGAGCGCTTTGGTGGATTCCACATTTTGAGCTCATTCCTTGGTTGCACGGCCCCATTTATCTATCCGTGTGTGTTTCCGTGTGCCACATATTGCTATTGGTCTACTTGTTTCGCTTATAATTTTGTGAATCTCTTTCAACATTATTGACTCTTGCTAACATTTTGCATCAAATTTTGTGCCACTATCCTCACCGAGCTCTACCATAAGCTTTACTTGATAGGTGGAGTGAACAAGTCCGTACCAATTCCACTATTCTTTCATCTCACATTGAGTGAAACGGATACATCCTCAACTTTGGGAAAAGGTAACTTGGTATTGTTTATCTCATTTCCTACTCACCTCTACTCGAGTCTTGTGATGGATAGGCAAGGCATTTCATCTTCGGTCTACAACAACAACGACGAGTTCGATGCCATGGAAAACAACCACGACGCCAAGATGCAAGCTAAAATGGAGGAGATCAAATCCTCATCAAGTCCTACAAGCGATCTTCCTCATCTTCGAGAAGACGCCAAGAGCACATCCTTCCGAGCGACCATCTCCGCAACATCACATCGGCATCGACACCATCATCAACAAGAACGTGAAGGTCAAGAGCTCAACATCAACAACCGCCAACGACTTCACCATCTCCCTTGGCATCTTCGCCAAGCGACTTCAAGGCATCTTCGCCGGATATTCGCATCTTCGCCAACAAGCACGCCAAGACTACGCCAAGAGAAGCTCCCAAGCTCAAGTCCGCGACTTCCACGAGCTACTACGACCTCGACATCGACCACGAGATTCCTTTCTATGGGACTCAAGAACCCGAGGAGTACCTCGAGTGGGAGCGCTTGATGGACGACTACCTCAAGCTACATCAAGTTCCTCCCGAAGATCAAGTGAAGTGCGCCACAAGAAACTTCCACGACCACGCCGACATGGTGGCTTCACACACCTTCGAGTGCTACGAGATGAGTTGGCCCAAGATGAAGAGAGCTTTATGCGAGAGTTCGTGCCTCCAACCTACACGGAACAACTTCGACGCCAATTGGAGAACACCATCCAAGGATCCAAGTCCATTGACGCGTACTTCAAGGAGATGAAGATTGCCTTGCGACGAGCCGGCGTGGACGACCCCATGTCAATGAAGTTCCACTTCATGATGGGATTGCACAATGACATCTCCAAGACCATCTTCCTCGAGAACTTCAAGTCCATCGACGACTACTACATTGGTGCTCTCAAGGCGGAACAAGAATTCATGAAGGCCAAGGCTTCTCCACCCCAAGCACACTTCGGCGGGACCAAGCTCCACGACAAGCATGAGGCTAGTACCACCACGATGTCCAAGCCCGACAAGCTCCAAGACGATGCTCCCAAGTGCAACTTCACCGCCATCCCTCTTTGTGGCATTGATGATGCCGAGTCTACCTTGACTCTTTTCAAGATGGTGCGCGACACGCACGACTCACGGAGACCTTCAAGGACCAAGCTTTGGAGGCAAGGGACAAGGTGGCGAGCAAGGATGATGCTTCCATCTTTGAGGCTAGAGTGATGATGTGCCATCTTCGCCTTCATCCACGGCGACGGTGACGACATGATCGAAAGACGGATTTTCCTTCGGTCATGGAGGAGAGTGATGTTGTGCCATCTTCGGCCTTCATCCACAGCGACGATGACGAGATGATCGAGCATGGGATTTTCCCTTCGGTCATGGAGGAGAGTGATGATGTGCCATCTTCGGCCTTCATCCATGGCGACGATGATGAGATGGTTGAGTATTTCACCTCGAGCACGGCGACGTATGATGACTTGAGTGACTTGTGCCACCATATTGAGAGTGAGAGTGCCTTCACCACTAGCCCTATATATGATGTGTAACATCCCAAATTTCCCTATTTGGAATGTTTTACAATTATAGATAAGCATCCTATGCATCCTGTTTGAATTTGAATGCCATTTGAAGTTTCAGAACTATTTGAGTTTGAATTTGAATTTCCAAACTTTGGCATGTGGGAAACAATTCAAAAACTAAGCCTGATAAATACTTGATCAAAAGTATGAGAGGAGCAAACATGACACTCCAAAAATATCAGAGGAAACAATGCCAAAAGGATTGGAATTCAAATCTGAATTTTATTTGAATTTGAAAAAAATGGATTTTTATAAAGTTTGGATTTTGCCTTTGGAAAAATGTTCAAATGAAGGGGAATATTCCCCTGATCATTTTGGTATATATATACCCTACATAAAATATTTATAGTTTAGGTTTTATTTTGTCTTTTTGTTTTAATTAAAAAAAATAAAGAAAAACACCCTTCTAAGCGCCACCAAAGCCACCCAGCCCAGCCAGCCACCTAACCCTCCAAGACTCAAGACTGCCCACCTAAGCCGGCCCACTGAGGCCACCTGAGCCAGAAGCCAGCCCAGCCGCGCCGCCTCCCCGATTCCCTAGGCTTCGCCACCACCAAACCTCCCTCTCTCCTCACTGACCGGTGGGACCCCCCATCGTCTTCCCTCGCCAAGCTAACGAGTCATTGAGATCCACCGGATCCCAAGAATCCGGAGATCCCGATCGCCCGATGCCCTTCCGCCTCGCCTCACCCCCGGCTATATAAGCCCGAGGCTCCGCACCCCATTCCCCTAGCCTCGCCAACCCCTCTCCTTCTCCTCCCGAGCTCACCGGAGCCCCGAGCTCAACCCCGCCGCCAAAACCCGCGTCGCCGCCTAGTGCCCCGACCTCACCAACCCCACCGAACCCTTCCCGAGCTTCCCGCCTCCCGACGCCTCCTCCGGCTCGCTGACGCTCAAGCCCCGAGCACTCTCGCCGCCCGACGTCGCCGAGTCCGTGAGTCCCGGCTTTCCTCCACCGTCCGATCCCAATCGGGTGGCTAGGATTAGAAGCCCTCAAGGGGTATGTTTTAGTTAGAAAACTGCCGGCCGGTGCGGTTTATTTTATTAGTTAGGTTTATTTTAGTTAGGCCGGTTCTGTTAGTTAAACCCTAGGCCCATTTAGTCTATCTGACGCCTAGTGCACAGTTTAGGCCCATTGGGCATTTTTCTTTTTATTTAGATTTTCTGTTTTAGCCGATTTGTTCCAAATTTCAAAAATGTGTATCTTTTGTTCTGTTTAATATTTTTTAGTGATTCTTTTTTTGTTGGATTGCAAATTTTATGTAGTTTCTGAAAAACATATATTTAGCTATGTTAAAATAATTAAAATGCTTTAATATTATTTTAGTCAGAATAGCAAATCTGCTATAGTTTTAGTTAGAAAAATTATTTTTGCATGATTCTTTTTGCAATCACTTTATTTTGATATTGCCAAACCCTAGAAATTAACTTTGGTATTTTAGGATTAATAAAAAAATTAATTCTAGGCAGAATCCTATTAACCCTAATTAATTGAATTGTTCCTGTTTTCTTAATTAATAAATTAGCAAATTAATTTATTTTTAACTTGAGATTAGTTATTCTAGGTTAGTTTCTGTCATTCCATTAGATGAACTTTTATTTATAATTAATAAAAGTTTTAAATTAATTTTCCTAATAGAAATTGGATTAGGCCTAAATTGAGTTTTATAATAGCTAATTAATTAATTCTTTTTGCTCCTAGTTGCTTAGTTAATCCTTTTCTGTTAAGTTAACCTAAAACCATGATTAGGTCATATTGAGGAATTTTTGTTAAATAAAACTATTTTTGCTATTGTTTGGAATAGGGAAAACTTTGAATTTGATTTCTTTGAGTTTTCCTTTTGATTTGGTTTTGATTGTTTGGTTGTGCTATGTTATCTTTGTTATCTTGTGTGGTCCTCTTGCTTTGTGCTTATTATGTTATTGTTTGTCTCGGTAGAGTTCCCGGAGTGCTAAGCTTGCTACTACGACTTTTTAGCTTACGAGGATCATCAAGAAGGCAAGTTTTGATCATGTTATTTCTATACCTATGTTTTGTGCATTAGTAGTTGTCACCACCCCACCATTGCATGCAGTAGTGAAATCTTGAAGTCATTAAACTTGAGTAGTATCATGTGGTAGGATGAACCAATCCCCTTGTTACCATGACCCCGGACGTAGTAGTTATTTTGCTATGCTCAGAGACGGATTTGGGATGAGTGAAATTCATAAGCAAGATGTGAGAGTCAATGATGATGACAACCCATGGACTACAATGATCAAGATGAACTTCGAAAATCACTACGGGTGGAGGACGGTTGACGGCACCCCGAGCACCCAAAGGTGGCCGGGATGCATGGAGAAGCGCCATGACATCCTCATGGAAAGCTTCACCCAGCCACGAAGAGAAGGATGGATGCCCCATGACCGAAGCTTATCTGCAGCCGCAAGCCATTATGGGCTCGCTGGGTTGACCCTTGTAGTGAAGCTGGCTGGACGGTACTACGAGAAGTAGACGAACGGTAGGGTTGGATGGGTACCGGCAAGGGCGTAAGAACTCTTTGAAGACCCTGTTTATCTCGTCCGCCTTCAAACACCATGAAGTGCGAAGATTTTAAAGGAGGGAATGATTCTTGCGGGAAAGTGCGCAAACCTCTGCAGAGTGTTATAACCTAATCGATTAGCCGTGTCCCCGGTTACGGACATTTGAGCATCTGGACCTTGGAAGTATTCGGATATCTCAACACTAAAATTAATGGATTAATTTGATGGGTTTATGACTTAATAATAATTTGGGAACGAGATATTGGTTGGCGGAACCATCTCAATAACTACCAACAATTTGTAGTAATTTGCAAATAAGTCCACTGTAGTAGGATAAAATTGGCTTTACGCAAAATGATGAAACTTAGAGCTCCACAGCCAAATATGCATATAGAGTTAGTAATTTTATTATTGTTGTTCCTCATAACTTGCCAGCTTATTCCAAAAGCTGATTTACATGGCTGCAACGTATTATGTTGCGTAGATATATTCCGATCAGAGTGAGGCTACGCCCGCGCTTGGCGATTGCCCTTTGGAGTCGGATGGACTCGCTTACCTTCGACGCTTCCGCAGCATTTTAGTTTATTTCTCATGAGTTGGCCTTGAGCCGAATTTATTCCCTTGTAATAAAGACTCTATATGAGAATCGATTAATGATATTCAGGTGTGATTGAACTTTGATTACTTTATCGATGTATCGTGAGTACCAAAGATGATCTTGGGATGGTATGCATACGTAGATTTGACCGATTTTGGGTCGTCGCCATGAGATGGTATCGAGCACACGCCGACCGTAGGATCGTAACCCCTAGGATCGGAAAGCCATAAGCGAGACCATTTACTTTGAACCTCTTTCATTCTATAATTCTTCCCCGATCTATTCTCGACTCTTCTCTCCTTTGCAACATTCTAGATGGCCGCCGAAGTTCACCCCGCTTTGCTACCGAGTTCGCCAGCCCGATGAGACGATGCCCTTCGAAGGAAGCTGGTCCAGATGGTGAAGCTGCTGAAGATTGCTCGCCTCGATCACTGGAAACCCACTAATGCACTTCCGACGGACACCCGCCATGTGATTGAGGTGCATATTCCTGTGGAGGACCTTTGGAGGACGACGGAGCCTATCAACTTTGAGTTCACCGAGTTCAACTGGATCATCGGAAGAGACGTGGCGATCTACCGAGCACTTGGACATCTCCGAGAGGAGTACAGAATCGAGCTCGATCACCGGACTCGCCATGGTTTCTCGCAGGCAAGGAATGGAGATATCATCCGTACCATCGAGGACGATTCCACCCTCTCGTACATTCAGACTTGGAGTGTCTTCTCAGAAACGGAGATTCAGGCTCGCCAGAACTCAAGACACACTGAAGCTTTTGTTCCGCGAATCGAACTGGAGGAGAAGGCTCGCGCAGACTTCCTTGGCTATGAGGAAGAAATCACGGACTTCATGGAGATAGTCGACGACCAAGATGAAGCTTGCCGCGATTGAGGAAAAGATGGACTTGGGTGAAGACCTTTACCCGAGTGGAGATGAAGCACCCTCGTGAGCAATGATCAGGATTTTGAGGGAGTACCACCAAGGAAACCCCAAGAGGAGGCGCCACTAATGAAGACTTTAGTCGACCACCATGTTATCTTTTATTTTACTTTTCGTCGATCGTTAGGCCGATGTTTTCCTTCGATTAGTCATGAGCTTTTGTAATCGAGTTTGAACCATGTTTGAGTGGAATGAATAAATGATTGGTGTGTTATGATTGTGCATTCATATGGGTAGTGTTATTTTCATAGACCCTTGTTCTATTCTAATTTCTCATCCACTCCAAAACACCAGATGCCTCCGAGACGTGACATCGGTTTCCGCCGAGCTCACCCAGCTGCTCCAAAGCAGCAGTAATGCATCGATGCAGCTTCCGATTCGTAATCGAACAACCCCGCCAACAATCCACCGCCACCACCACCACCCACCGTGGACAATTTGACTCGATTTCGAGGTTGAATCCGCCAGTGTTCTCTAGTAGCACCGAGCCGATTGTGGTCGACGATCGCTCCGCAAGATTGGAAGAGAGCTAGTCACCGTTGGATGCACCGATGTCGAGAAGGTGCGCTTTGCGCATCAACCGGATGGACCTGCAGCTTCTTGGTGGGAAAATTACACCGCCACTTTTCCCTTGGGTGGCATCACTTGGGATCAATTCCAGCAGTTTTCAGACCGCTCATGTCTCATCTGGAGCCATGAGTCTAAAGAAGCGTGAGTTCCGCAACTTACGCCAGGAAACCGCATCGTGGCACAAGACGTGGAGGAATTCAGCAAGCTTGCTCGCTATGCCCTCGATGATGTGGCCACCGATGCCGCCAAGGTGAGAAGTTCTGGAGGGACTCAATGATGAATTGAGCATGCAGCTTATTGTGGCTACTTTCAACAACTACCAGAGCTGGTAGACAAGGCCACCATTCTCGAAGGCAAGCAGCAGCAGATAGAGAGCCGAAGAGGAAGTACAGCCAGGGAAGCACAATTCAGAGCTCAGAAGCCCCGCTATGCACAGACTCGGGAGGGCACATCCATCACAACCATGGAGGTCATAACCATGGTGGAAATGGAAACAACCGCAGCCAGACAACAAGTCAGGCCATGGCAATGGCAATGGCAATGGTAATGGCAATCAGCACCGTTCTGCCCCATTCAAGGATCTGAGCCACATCACCGCTTCAAGTGCCGTAAGACAGGCACTACGCCACCGACCGCCCGGAGGCCAAGCAGAGGAACGGAATGGCAATGGAGGCTCAATAAGAAGCCCAATCCTTCCTCGTGCTCAAGTGAATCACATCGACGGAGAACGCCTATGATCAGCCGATAATCGTGGTTGGTAAGTTTTATTGAATTCACGCTCAGTTTTGGTTCTGCTTGATTCGTGCAACGATTCATTCATATCAAGGGTAGTTGTGGATAAGTACGGATTACGACTAGAACCCTTAGAAGCCCCCTCCGCCGGGCCCGCAGAGGAGAAATGATGGCAGGTTTAAGTTGTCCTGCAAACCTCAACATCGGGAACCACAAATTTCCCAGAGAACTCATAGTGTTGGAAACACAGACCTTGGATGTAATCCTAGGCATGGATTGGTTGTCAAAGTATGAAGGGAACATTGATTGTGCCAAGAAGTCTATTCCGCCACCACCCCGAGCGTAAGAGGATCAAGTATGTAGCCAGCACAGCCAGATGAAGAATCAGTATTCTCACGGAGTTGTTCAGAGGAAGTGCCAGAGTGCAAGAATTTCCGATGTGTTCCCTGAGGAATTACCAGAATGCCACCGACAGGACATTGAATTTTGATTGAGTTATTGCCCGCACAGCCCCAATATCCAAGAGACCTTATCGGATGCCACCGAATGAGTTGAAAGAAATCAAGGAGCAAATAAATGAGTTATTGGAGAAAGGATATATTCGCCCAAGCTCATCACCTTGGGGAGCCCCAGCTTTTGGTAGAGAAGAAGGATGGAAGCTTGAGGATGGTTGTGGATTATCGTGCATTGAACGAGGTAACCATCAAGAACAAGTACCTCTGCCCATGATCAATGACTTGTTTGATCAGCTTGTTGGAGCCAAGGTATTTTCTAAGATCGATCTTCGATCGTGGTATCACCATTGAAAATTCGTGAAAAGGATATACCCAAAACAGCTTTCACTACTGTGTATGGTTTATACGAGTATACCGTCATGTCATTTGATTGACTAATGCTCCCTGATACTTCATGAATTTGATGAACAAGGTATTCATGGAGTACTTGGACAAGTTTGTCGTGGTGTTCATCGATGACATATTGATATTCTCCAAGAGCGAGGAAGAGCATAAGGAACATTTATGCCTAGTTCGAGAAACTTCGAGAACATCACTGTATGCCAAATTCAGCAAATGTGAATTTTGGTTGAAGGAAGTTGGATTCTCTGACATGTTATTTCAGGAGAAGGAATAGCAGCTTGATCCCGCCAAGGTTGAATCACCATCGATTGGGCCACCCACCTCACCAAGGAGATCCGCAGTTTTCTCGGACTTGCAGGATACTATCGGAGGTTCATTGAGAACTTTCGAAGATTGCCAAGCCCATGACTGAGCTGTTGAAGAAGGAAGCCAAGTATGTTTGGACCGAGGAATGTGAGGCCGTTTTCAGGAATTGAAGAAACGGTTGGTCACAGCTCCAAAGGTTGATATTGCGGACATACATAAGGAATACCAGTCTATTGTGACGCTTCTCGTCAAGGACTTGGAGGAGTATTGATGCAGAAGGCAAGGTTGTAGCTTATGCGCCTGCATAGCTACGGCCTCATGAGATGAATTATGCCACACATGATTTGGAGTTAGCAACTGTAGTGCATGCTCTCAAGACTGGAGACATTTCCTCATTGGAAATCGCAGATGTCTATACGGATCACAAGAGTCTGAAATATATCTTCACGCAGAAGGAATTGAACCTCAGCAGAGGAGATGGCTAGAGTTGATAAAGGACTATGACATGAGACTGCATTACCACCCCGTAAAGCCAATGTTGTAGCAGATGCTTTGAGCCGTAAGAGTTATGTGAATACTCTTACCGCAGGAGGATTACCCCAGAGTTGGTTGATGACCTCGAGATCTCCGATCGGAGATAGTCCCAAAGGATTTGTCACAACTCGAAGTTCAGTCCACCTTGACCGAAAGGATTCGTGAAGCCCGTAAGTCGGACAAGGAAATCGATGAGATTAAGCAAAAGATGGAGGAAGGAAAAGCTAAAGGATTCCAAAGGATGAACATGGAACTATTTGGTTTGAGGATCGATTATGTGCCCAATGATCCCGAGCTCAGAAGCTAATTCTTCAGAAGCTCATGATTCCTCAGACTAATTCACCCCGCAACACCAAGATGTACCTGGATTTGAAGCAAAGTTTCGTGGACATGTATGAAGAAGGACATTGCCGAGTACGTGGCAGTATGCGATGTTTGTCAACGTAAAGGCGTAACATCGGCCAGCAGGTTACTTCAACCTTTGCCGATTCCCGATTGGAAATGGGAGAAACTTGGTATGGATTTCATCACAGGATTACCCAGACCCGCTCAGGTTATGATTCTATCCGGTAGTAGTTGATCGCTTGACTAAGGTAGCTCACTTCATTCCCGTGAAGACTACCTATACCAGTGCCAAGTTGGCCAAGATATACATGACCAGGATCGTATGTCCGCATGGAGTTCCGAGAAAATCGTGTCGATAGAGGAACGCAGTTTACCTCAAAGTTTTGGAAGCAATTACATGAAACTTTGGGTACGAGGCTGGAATTCAAGACAGCCTTTCATCCGCAGATGATGGATGACCGAGAGAGTCAATCAGATTCGGAGGACATGTTGAGAGCTTGTGTGCTAGACTATGGGTCTAGCTGGGATGATAACTTGCCTTACGCAGAGTTCTCATACAACAACAGCTTATCAATCCAGCTTTGAAGATGGCCCTTTCAAGCTCTATACTAAGGAGGTGCAGAACCCCATTGTTGTGGGATAGTGTTGAGATCGATCACTTTTCGGTTCCGATCTTATCAAGGATTCAAGAGAAAGTCAAGCTGATTCGGGACCGCTCAAGATAGCACACCACGATGTAAGAGTTATGCCGACAAGAAGCGCAAGGAGGTGACTTACTAAGTGGGAGACCGAGCATATTCGTATCTCACTTCGTGGAATCAAGAGGTTTGGAGTCAAGGGAAAGTTAGCACCCGATTCATTGGCCCCTACAAAATCCTCGAACGTCGTGGAGAAGTTGCATACAAGTTGGAATTGCGGAAGGATTGTCCGGAGTTCATGATGTCTTTCACGCTTTCTCTAAAGAAGTGCCATGCACATGGCCGATGTTCCGCTGAGAGACACAAAGGCCCTAGAGGCCATACAGCTTGACAAAGGATTTGACTTACAAGGAGAAACCCGCAAAATTCTCGAGACTGCAAGCAGAGTTACCCGCAGAAAGTCATCAAGTTTTGCAAGGTGTGTGGAGTCACCACACCGAGGAAGAAGCCACTGGGAGCGCCAAGAAGATCTTCGCCGAGACCATCCGCACCTATTTGTTAGTTAACCCAATCTCGAGGGCTAGATTCATCTTAAGGTGGTAGGTTTGTAACATCCCAAATTTCCCTATTTGGAATGTTTTACAATTATAGATAAGCATCCTATGCATCCTGTTTGAATTTGAATGCCATTTGAAGTTTCAGAACTATTTGAGTTTGAATTTGAATTTCCAAACTTTGGCATGTGGGAAACAATTCAAAAACTAAGCCCGATAAATACTTGATCAAAAGTATGAGAGGAGCAAACATGACACTCCAAAAATATCAGAGGAAACAATGCTAAAAGGATTGGAATTCAAATCTGAATTTTATTTGAATTTGAAAAATGGATTTTTATAAAGTTTGGATTTTGCCTTTGGAAAATGTTCAAATGAAGGGAATATTCCCTGATCATTTTGGTATATATATACCCTACATAAAATATTTATAGTTTAGGTTTTATTTTGTCTTTTGTTTTAATTAAAAAATAAAGAAAACACCCTTCTAAGCGCCACCAGCCACCTGTGCCCAGCCAGCGCCACCTAACCCTCCAAGACTCAAGACTGCCCAGCCTAAGCCTGGCCCACTGTGGCCACCCCCATGAGCGAGGAAAGCCCAGCTACCACGCCGCCCCCCGATTCCCTAGGCTTCGCCACCCACCAAACCTCCTCTCTCCTCGCTGACCTGGGACCCCCCATCGCCTTTCCCTCGCCTAAGCTAACGGTCGCTGAGATCCACCGGATCCCAAGAACCGGAGATCCCGATCGCCTGATGCCCTTCCGCCTCGCCCACCCCGGCTATATAAGCCCGAGGCTCCGCACCCCATTCCCCTAGCCTCGCCAACCCCCTCCTTCTCCTCCCGAGCTCACCGAGCCCCGAGCTCAACCCCGCCGCCAAAACCTCGCTGCCGCCGCCTAGTGCCCCCGACCTCACCAACCCCATCAACCCTTCCCGAGCTTCCCTGCCTCCCGACGCCTCCCCAAGCTCGCCGACGCTCAAGCCCCGGAGCACTCTCGCCACGACGTCGCCGGAGTCCGTGAGTCCCCGCTTTCCTCCACTGTCCGATCCCAATCGGGTGGCTAGGATTAGAAGCCTCAAGGGGTATGTTTTAGTTAGAAAACCGGCCGCCGGTGCGGTTTATTTTATTAGTTAGGTTTATTTTAGTTAGGCCGGTTCTGTTAGTTAAACCCTAGGCCCATTTAGTCTATCCGACGCCTAGTGCATGCTTTAGGCCCATTGGGCATTTTTCTTTTATTTAGATTTTCTGTTTTAGCCGATTTGTTCCAAATTTCAAAATGTGTATCTTTTGTTCTGTTTAATATTTTTAGTGATTCTTTTTTGTTGGATTGCAAATTTTATGTAGTTTCTGAAAACATATATTTAGCTATGTTAAAATAATTAAAATGCTTTAATATTATTTTAGTCAGAATAGCAAATCTGCTATAGTTTTAGTTAGAAAATTATTTTTGCATGATTCTTTTGCAATCACTTTATTTTGATATTGCCAAACCCTAGAAATTAACTTTGGTATTTTAGGATTAATAAAAAATTAATTCTAGGCAGAATCCTATTAACCCTAATTAATTGAATTGTTCCTGTTTTCTTAATTAATAAATTAGCAAATTAATTTATTTTTAACTTGAGATTAGTTATTCTAGGTTAGTTTCTGTCATTCCATTAGATGAACTTTTATTTATAATTAATAAAAGTTTTAAATTAATTTTCCTAATAGAAATTGGATTAGGCCTAAATTGAGTTTTATAATAGCTAATTAATTAATTCTTTTTGCTCCTAGTTGCTTAGTTAATCCTTTTCTGTTAAGTTAACCTAAAACCATGATTAGGTCATATTGAGGAATTTTGTTAAATAAAACTATTTTTGCTATTGTTTGGAATAGGGAAAACTTTGAATTTGATTTCTTTGAGTTTTCCTTTTGATTTGGTTTTGATTGTTTGGTTGTGCTATGTTATCTTTGTTATCTTGTGTGGTCCTCTTGCTTTGTGCTTATTATGTTATTGTTTGTCTCGGTAGAGTTCCTGAGTGCTAAGCTTGCTACTACGACTTTTTAGCTTACGAGGATCATCGCAAGGCAAGTTTTGATCATGTTATTTCTATACCTATGTTTTGTGCATTAGTAGTTGTCACCACCCCACCATTGCATGCAGAGTGAAATCTTGAAGTCATTAAACTTGAGTAGTATCATGTGGTAGGATGAACCAATCCCCTTGTTACCATGACCCCGGACGTAGTAGTTATTTTGCTATGCTCAGAGACGGATTTGGGATGAGTGAAATTCATAAGCAAGATGTGAGAGTCAATGATGATGACAACCCATGGACTACAATGATCAAGATGAACTTCGAAAATCACTATCGGGTGGAGGACGGTTGACGGCACCTGAGCACCCAAAGGTGGCCGGGATGCATGGAGAAGCGCCATGACATCCTCGCGGAAAGCTTCACCCAGCCACGAAGAGAAGGATGGATGCCCCATGACCGGAAGCTTACTCTGCAGCCGCAAGCCATTATGGGCTCGCTGGGTTGACCTTGTAGTGAAGTCGGCTGGACGGTACTACGAGAAGTAGACGAACGGTAGGGTTGGATGGGTACCGCAAGGGCCGTAAGAACTCTTTGAAGACCCTGTTTCATCTCGTCCCGCCTTCAAACACCATGAAGTGCTAAGATTTTAAAGGAGGGAATGATTCTTATGGGAAAGTGCTAAACCTCCGCAGAGTGTTATAACCTAATCGATTAGCCGTGTCCCCTGTTACGGACATTTGAGCATCTCGACCTCGGAAGTATTCGGATATCTCAACACTAAAATTAATGGATTAATTTGATGGGTTTATGACTTAATAATAATTTGGGAACTAGATATTGGTTGGCGGAACCATCTCAATAACTACCAACAATTTGTAGTAATTTGCAAATAAGTCCACCGTAGTAGGATAAAATTGGCTTTACGCAAAATGATGAAACTTAGAGCTCCACACCAAATATGCATATAGAGTTAGTAATTTTATTATTGTTGTTCCTCATAACTTGCCAGCTTATTCCAAAAGCTGATTCTACATGGCTGCAACGTATTATGTTGCGTAGATATATTCCGATCAGAGTGAGGCTACGCCCGCGCTGGCGATTGCCCTTGGAGTCGGATGGACTCGCTTACCTTCGACGCTCTGCAGCATTTTAGTTTATTTCTCATGAGTTGGCCTTGAGCCGAATTTATTCCCTTGTAATAAAGACTCTATATGAGAATCGATTAATGATATTCAGGTGTGATTGAACTTTGATTACTTTATCGATGTATCGTGAGTACCAAAGATGATCTTGGGATGGCATGCATACGTAGATTTGACCGATTTTGGGTCAGGTCGCTACATGATGTGTTGCCACAAATCCCATGTGAGGAGAGCCACAACCCCCACCACTTGAGTGAGATGAGTGACTCCACCATATGTGACTTTGAGTGCACCTACTTTGAGGGAGTGAGTGAACCACCACATAGAGAGAGTGGGATAGTTGATAGGTCTCGTGAGGCCATTTGCATTTCTAACGACTTGACCTCTAGCTCTATTGTGTCTTCTCATTTGGTGCTAGGTCCCATTTATGATGACGCGCCGATCCTCGACGACTTTGTCCTCCCTTTGGACAAGACGATGGCCATGGTGGACTATGATGCACCCCCCACATGGTTCCATCAAGATGAAGATGACCACCATTTGGTCTTTCCCACCTCACCTACACCACTTGAGTGGAATGACAAAGGTAACATAGGTGAAGGTGATGCTCAAGTCCCACTAGTGGACATTCTTGACATTGATTGCTTGCATGATGTTGATCCACCTAGTACCTTACTTCATGCTAGTATGATTTCCCATGTGATGATTTGCCCATTTATGATGAATATGATGATTCTCATGTGGAGTCTATTAGTAGTGATGCCATGTTACATAGGATTTCTTGTGACAATTTTTAGGTCACATCATGTTTGATAATCCGCTTGACTTGTCATATGCTATGCATGAGATCAACCATATGTCTTATTTGCAATCTCTTCATAGTGACTATGCATATGCCATTAAATGAACCCAATTTGCACATATGGCATAGATGACAAGCCCATGGTTATTGGCATTTGTTTTTCTTGTGATGATATTGATATGCTTCCTTTGCATCATTTATCTCATATGCCATGCCATAACTACCTAGCTTCGGATATGCATTGTTTTGGATGTTTTCCATTTTCTCCATATGATGTTTCCTATATTGCTCATGAGGAGACCCCATAGTTTCCTCATACATTTTAGGAGATTTTGATTCATCCTATACATTGCATGATCCCAATACTTGTGTGCACCATATGCTCCCCATGAATAAACATGATATTGATGTGCCATATACATGCATTCTCAATTTGTGTCCCGATCGTGTCATACATAATAACTATTCTTTCATGATGGATGACATGTTCTTATACCATGCATCAAATTTCTTTGAGCGATGCTTATCTTGTGTTAACTCACACGTGCACATACACATCATGATGGATGATGTGTACATTTACCACGCCGCACAATTTCTTTGGTTTGTGTCTCTTTTGTGTAGGTACCCATGAATACTTGTCGACCTCGCAATCCCACGAAGTTGACAAAACGAGCTCTAGAGAGCAACGATGATTTGGGATCCCATGGATTACCTTTCCCACCGCTTCTCTTCGCTAAACACTTTCAAGATTTCTTCTACATGGCCCTCACATGGTTATGGGTAGTTGTCCATTATATATCCTTTGCCCATCTTGCCATGTTCACTTTGCATGATATGCCCATTCCTATGCCTTTGCCATGCATTTGTGACCCATGCTTTGCATTACACATGATGATTGATTCTAGTACATGTATGTGTATTTGCAAGCTGGTGGAGATATTGTTTGGTATTGCCATGATTGCTTTGTGCCCCATGCCTATGATGACACTATGATCTTGCTTTGTGTTCGTGGTTATGATATGTCATGTGCATTCCTATGCCTATTATTTGTTTACATGACATGATTGACATGATTTCTTCTAGTGTGTTGCATCTTCGCTCCACTAGTTTGCACGACTTGATTACTATGCTTGCTTATGTTGCATCACCATTTCATGCGGTTGATGACAACCATCTATATGCTTTGCACATGATTCATATTGCTTCTTGTCATATATCTCTATGTGTTGCCTCCCTCATGCTAGATGATTTGCCATGTATTGAGTGCAACAATGATTCTCTTCTTGCTCATGAGATTGCCCCCATAGCATTCTCGCATATATTTGGAGATTTTGACATAATTCTTGTGAAGCATGCTTGTCTTACTTCTTTGCACCATATACCTAGTGCCATGAATTTAGCCATTGTTGCATCATATTATTCATGCACTTGTGCTTCTAATGGTTTTGTGCAAAAGATGAGAACCATCATGATGGATGATGTGTTTATCTACCATGTGCATACGTTCTTTGTTTTGTTATGTGCATGTGTAGGATACTTGGACTTTGTGTCGACTTCCACTTCACGTGAGTTGACCATTCGAGCTCTTGAGAGCGAGCCTCATACATTCTACCATGACTCGCTTCTACACCGTATTTGCTTCCACTTCGGCATTGTGAAGAATGCACAAGGACACACTTTCAAGGTGACATCCTTCTTGAGCTTGGATATTGTGGATCATACTTCATGTGTTGCTTGCACCATTTGCCCGCATGTTCGAGATATTGCTTTCACCAATGATTGCCACATTTCCATGCTTCATGATATATATACCTTTGGGTGTTGCATCCAATTCTTGGACTACTTGCTACTATCATATGGTTGGTTGCACCAATATCATTTCTTCACATATGCCATATCCCATTGATTGCTACATGCTTGACTTGATTGCCTCACACATGATGAACAATTGCTCTTTCTATTGTGTTGAGTGCCACAATATGTTCACTACAACCTATGCACATTATGCTTGGATTGTCTTGCACTTGACCCATGTGTTTAGACACTTCATTTTATTTGGTGTTGTGAATACTTCCTATGCCTACCATCGACCATTTGTCGAGCGCTTTATACATGATTGCTATGATCTTGAGGTAAATGCTTATTCTCTTGTCACACATATTTGCATCACTACCTCACGCTTACATGTTTGTTTCCATGATGACCTTGATTTTGATCAATTCATATGCTTACATGCCATGTCACAATCCTTTGTCACACCCTATGCTATGCTTGATGACGACACTTGTTTGGTGAATCACCTCTTGAATGCTTGGTTTTGCACTAACGCTAACCACATTTGTTTTTCCAAGTGTTTGTTCCATTTGCTCCTTTTGAAGGAATCACAAGACGGTGTGACATTGGAGAGTGCCCATTTCGAGCTTCATGATGACAAGTACTTGGTGATCGTCCACTTCAACACGGCGACGCTATCTCTTTCCCATGGTGATTTGGTCTACGATCCGAGGTCGGATCTTTCCCAAGGGGAGGGATGATGCGAGCATCCCACGGTCATCACCATGTCAAGAGTCCGCTTGGCAAGTGACACGTGCAACCTCTACTTCTCATACATAAAGGTGAATCTTCTCCTTTACACGTGTTCACTTGACACCTTCCAAAGATAGTATACTACTTGACACTTCTCCTGTGCATGCATAAGTATTGTCTGAGCTTCACGGATGTCGAGGAGGAGTGCAAGCGCCAAGGAACGACTACACCGTCCATGAGGGAAGCATGGAAGAGAAGGAGGAAGAGAACCTGTCAGCCTGTAACCAGCGGTACTACCGCCCACTCCAAGAGGTACTACCGCTAAGGCCACCCAAGCGGTACTACCGCCTCCAAGCGGTATTATCATTCAAGCGGTACTCACCGGTCATGAGCCCAGCACTACCGTCTCCGCCTGTGAAGCAGCCAGCTGGCCTTGGCCTTGTATCCTCTCCCACTTACCCCTTCGTGGCTTAGACTATAAATAGACCACCTCCACTTCATTTCTAGGGTTAGCAAATATGATAGCTCATTCTTAGGTGAGCTTTGCTCCTACCTCTACTCTTGAGAGAGAGAGAGACTACCACTCCCATGGAGTTCAAGACCTCCATGTGAGAAGATCCTCATGGATATCATCAAGACTCCCTCATGGGAAGATCCTTCTAGGATATCATCAAGACCTCCTCTTGGAGATGAACCTTACCTTGTATCTTTCCCTTTGTTGTTCATGTACCTTGTGATCTTGTGTGTCCGATTGTCTAGTGGATGTGTGATTGGACTTGTTCTTGAGTGTTTCCCTTGTGATTTCTCTCCGCTCTTCCCCTGTTCATCGTGTTCTTCGAGGGATCCCACTCCAAACGTGAAAGATCGTCCACGTAGGGTTCTGCCCTACATCAGCAAAGAGGAAGGCACGTCCCCGAATGAAAATAATGCCTCTTTGCACACAAAAGCATAGCAAACAGATTTGCTAGAATCTAGCTCATCAATATCAGATTTGGTGGCAAATAAACATGCACTTTTCAGTTTAATTTCAGAAGCAACATTAGATGGTTTATTATTAGGCTTCATTTGTTGCTCAAATTCTTTTGCCACAATCTGATTTTCACTCCTATATTTCTCCTGTTTTGCTTTATTAGCTCTATTAATATCATCTTTCAAAATGGAATCAGAGTCATAGGAAGCAAAGTAATATTTTTATCCTTGTGAACAAGAGTATACTGATTGTTTCTACCATGGTGTACAGATTTTTATCAAATTGCCATGGTCTACCAAGTAATAAGGAACATGCTTGCATAGGTACCACATCACAATCAACATAATCAGCATATGTAGAGATACTAAAATGCACACTAACAAGACGTGTTACCTTAACCTTGCCGCTGTTGTTGAACCATTGGATGTAGTAAGGATGTGGATGTGGTCTTGTGGTGAGAGAAAGCTTCCACCATATCCATGCTAGCAAGTTGTTGCAGCTCCCTCCATCTATGATGACGCGAATAGAACGCTCCTTCACAACTCCCTTTGTATGGAACAAGTTATGCCTCTGATTTTGCTCAGCTTGTGTAACCTGCACACTCAAAACACGTTGAGCAACTAAACATTCATACCTCACAAGATCTTCAAGAGCCATGTATTGCGCCTCAAGATCGTAATCATCTCCACCGTGTTCTTCATGTGTAATAAGAGCCAAAGTCTCTTCATCATAGTCACTAGCGACTCATACCCACCATCCTCAAGAGCAATCATCACACGCTGAGATTGGCATTCTCTCAAAAATGTCCTCTTCCCTTACAACGACGACAAATAATATCACTTGTGTGCCCTGTTGACGCCATGTAAGAAGAAGAGCTCGTAGGCCCAAGCAGTGTACTCTTGGCGATAGTGGTGGTTGTGCCCGCTTGTATCACGGTTGGAGGTGGCAGCCGACGGAGGTGCCGTGTAGTAGAACGGTGGAAGTAGATGATGCACGTGGTGTCCATGATGAAGGTCGACCTGCAGAAAAGTTAGTCCGCGCCAAGGCCCCGCCGATCCTGCACTTCACGCTCAGCTTTACAAGCAAGATGGAATAATCGAGGATATTATTATAATCCTTGTAGTCTAGAATGGTCTGAATCTCTATTTAATCCACCCGTAAAACGCAAGCATAGCTTCATTCTCCTCAACAATACCACATCTAATCAAGCCAGTTTGTAATTCCCGATAATATTCTTTCACCGAATTTTTTCCTTGTCTTAAGCGCTGCAATTTTTGAAGTAATTCACGCTGATAATATGGTGGAACCCAACGAGTACGCATAGCAGTTTTCAAAGCAGCCCAAGTAGCTGGAACAGGATATAATCTACAATGTTCAGTCCACCAAACACATGCAAAGCTAGTGAAAGCACAAACAGCAGCAGGAACACGCTCTCCTCAGATATTGTAAACATGTAAATCGTTGTTCAGTTTCTAACTCCCAAGTAAGATATATATCAGAACATATCTACCCTCAAATGGTGGAATATTCAATTTCAGTTTAGGAGATGGTCATGATCTCGCACTCAAGGGGAGCCCAACATTGCCATTATTTGCATGTGGACGACCTGGTGGTTATGGTGCTGGTGGTTGCACGTAGTTCGATGTTGATCAACCTCATCCTCGTAAGCTCTTACATAATCATCCTCCCCACCGCAGCAGCAGGAGCCATGTATATCAACAAAGAGCACCAGCAGCTTGGCCAGTCAAGAGGAACACGGAAGCTCGGCGGAGGGCTGTTTCACATGTGGAGGTAGTCCTTGTTGTTGTAGTAGAGGTGCGTTAGGTGCAGCCGGTGGTGGTGGTGGTAGACGCGAGCAATTCATTAAACTTGTTATCGAGCTTTGTTTCAACGCCTTCTCAATGCCATCTATCTTCTCCATGGCCTCTTCAAATCTATTTAGCACATCGTCCACCCGCCCACTCATCATTTGTTGAAACTTATCATGTAGCGCTTTGTTTGTCATGTTCTCCCGGCCAACAGATCGGCTTGTGATCCTGCCATGGTTAGCAGCAATAGAAACACACAAGAATATGATTCACAGACTACTAGGAAGTGGTGGTGGTGGTGTGGTGGACAAATACAACCGCAAGCAAATCTCAAATTCTTACCAGTTCTTACCAAAGAAGAAGCGGTGATCGGCAACCGATGTAGTAAAACTCTCAAAGCTTGGATAGAGCGATTACCAGGAGAGTCAAACGACGATGTAGATGTATGTGGAGCTGGGAAGGCTTATAATATGGTAGCAAAAAGGTTAGCAATAATCAATTCAGAGATGCAAAGTTGAAGAAACGCCAACGACGGTATCAGGTTGGTCCTAGGCTAGACCGTATAGAGACGCGCTTGTTTTTTTTTTCCAAACCCACGCAGCAAGGAAACACGAATCGAAACTAGATGGATTTCAAAACAAACCTAATATGAGAAGAACTCGGATTGGTGGTGGATATATGGTGGTGGTATATGGCAGCGGTGGTGATATATGGTAGCGGTGGTGGTATATGGATACGGATTGGTGGTGGTATATGGATACGGATTCAGAGCGGTGGCGGATAAGCAATGGTGGTAGATGGCAAGGCGATGATGATGAGCGGCGGCGGCGTGACAACTTATGACCGAACTCAAACTCTAAAAGACTAGACTCTAAGACCAGAACTTGACACGACGATGCAACCGCAAATTCAACAAAGCAAAAACCCTAAAAAGATTATGCAAAGGCTCAGATTGGTTCGGATATGATGAACTAACCCTAATTTTTTTGGCTTTTTCGTGGACTTTAGGTATGAAGAATGACTCGAGCTAATCTATGAAAACTGTAAAATCTCACCGAGCAAACTGAAAATCTGATACCACTTGATAGAGGCAAAGGTGTCCCGCCTTTTCGATGAGATGTGGTTTTCGCTTTGGAGGAAGTCGATTTTGACGATCCGACTACGAACGCAAGCGAGGACGCCGCGCTTTATGATAGAGGCAAAGGTGTCCCGATGTTTCGATGAGATGGTGGCTATCGCTTCGTGGGAGTCGACCTTGACGATCCGACTACGAACGCAGCGAGACGTCGCGCTTAGCAATCGCTAAACCAACTTCCGAGGGTTATTGACCACGCCGAGCACGATCAACTCGACCACGAGGGCCTGTTTCCGCGAGCAAACGAAGAACAAGCAAGAAACTGAGATTGCAATCTGGATATTGCGAATATAAGATGAAAGCTTTATTGATCAAGGTGGGGTTCTCGGACGCTTTGTCCGGTCGTTGAACACAAACGGCACGCAAGTTGCAGCTATGGCTAACTTTAATCTAAACAAAACCTAAGGTCTAAACGGTGCCCTAAGGGCTGTATATATGGAGGAAGAGGGGAATTTCGTGGCCCTTGGTGGAGGGGTCCAAATCAACCCTAACTCTTGTTTCCCCACACATACGGACTCTAAAAACAGCCTATACTTAAGTATTTCGAAATTACATGGGCCTGGCCCAATAATAAGGTGACGCAGCACCTAGAATAGCCTATGGACTAATATTATGAAGTGGCATCTTGTATATTTCGTCCAAGGCCTCATGCACTCATTAGGGTGGCTTCAAAGTCCCGAATCATCACTTGTAACTCCGTTTGTTCCTCTTGCGCATGCCAACATCTCCATGCTTGAACTTGCTCCAAGGTTCATCTTTCTTGTCCATGGTAGGGCCTTCATTTGTAAGCAAAACAAATGTATCCAATTTAGGCAGCATCATATTCTCATGAACATTGGAATCGTTACAAGAAACGAAAGTACCGATAATTCAATTGGCGGCGCGAGCTCTAGTAATTGGTCCAGTATGTATAGCAGCAGGGGTTGTGGGTGTAACAATGGTATTGATGTCCTCATCACCTTAGCAATCGCTAAACCAACTCCGAGAGGTTATTGACCACACCGGAGCACGATCAACCTAACCACGAGGGTCTGTTTCCTGCGAGCAAACGAAGAACAAGCAAGAAACTGAGATTGCAATCTGGATATTGCTAATATAAGATGAAAGCTTTATTGATCAAGGTGGGGTTCTGTGGACGCCTTTGTCCGGTCGTTGAACACAAACGGCACGCCAAGTTGCAGCTATGGCTAACTTTTAATCTAAACAAAACCCAAGGTCTAAACGGTGCCCTAAGGGCTGTATATATGGAGGAAGAGGGGAATTTCGTGGCCCTTGGTGGAGGGGTCCAAATCAACCCTAACTCTTGTTTCCCCACACATACGGACTCTAAAAACAGCCTATACTTAAGTATTTCGAAATTACATGGGCCTGGCCCAATAATAAGGTGACGAAGCACCTAGAATAGCCTATGGACTAATATTATGAAGTGGCATCTTGTATATTTCGTCCAAGGCCTCATGCACTCATTAGGGTGGCTTCAAAGTCCTGGAATCATCACTTGTAACTCCGTTTGTTCTCCTTATGCATGCCAACATCTCCATGCTTGAACTTGCTCCAAGGTTCATCATTCTTGTCCATGGTAGGCCCTTCATTTGTAAGCAAAACAAATGTATCCAATTTAGGCAGCATCATATTCTCATGAACATTGGAATCGTTACCAAGAAACGAAAGTACTGATAATTCAATTGATGCGGCGCGAGCTCTAGTAATTGGTCCAAGATGTATAGCAGCAGGGCTGTGGGTGTAACAATGGTATTGATGTCCTCATCACGTTTGGAGTGGATCCCTACGAGGAACACGAAGAACGAGCGGGAGAGCACGAGGGAAATCACGGGAAAACACAAGAGAATCACTCAAACCAACAAGATTCGATTACACATGCGCTAGATCGATGAACACAAAGAGAGATACACGATCCACGATCAACAAAGGACGATACAAGAGGTAACCGGTTCTTCTCCGAGAGGAGGTCTTGATGGGGCCACCCAAGAGGGGGTCTTGAATCCGCTTGGGTGATCTTCTCTCAAGAGGTCCCGAGCTCCGAGGAGAAGGTAACCAAGTGGATGAGCAAAGCTCACACAAACATGAGCTAATCCTTTGCTAACCCTAACTAGGAGGAGGAGGAGGTCTATTTATAGTCTTAGTGCAAATGGGGCGGCGAAGGGGTACATGGGCCTCAGCCCGCCACTCACAAGACAACAGCGCCGGCCGTCTGACGGTACCGGACGTCCGTGGCTCGCGAGGGTCCGGCCGTCCGGTACTTGTCGACGTCCGCGCTTTTGGCTCGGGATAGCCCTCATCGGATTTCCGGACGTTGTCGGCCGTCCGTGGCTGATGGTCGCTTGGACGCTCGGTGCTCTTCGGACTTTCGAGATTCGCTCGAGTGTGGCAAAGGTCGGACGTCCGGTGTTCGAGTTCGCTTGACGTCCGTCATGGTCGGACGCCCCGCCGCTGTAGCATGCGTTGGCCTGGTTTTGGGCTGGCGTGATTTCAGGGCCGGACGTCCGGCTGGGTCGGTCGTCCGTGGCTGTAGCTTCGGCAGCTCTTCTTCTTGGTCTTGCGCTTTGCGCCCTCGTTAGCTCGTCTGCTGGGTGGTGGCTCCGTGGCTTTCCTCCAAGTACTGATCATGCATAGGACGCCTGCTGAGGTAGAAGCCATGTCTCACATGTAGAAAGTGAAGGTTCCGAGAGGAGCGAGTTCACCTTGTGTCCAATGGCGTTTGTTCGAGGTCTCGTCATATGTCCACTTGGGGTTTGGCGAGTAGTCGGAGTGTACATGGGGATGAACGTGGGATGCTCCGCATCATCTCCCCTCCCTTGGGAATGATCCGACCTTGGATCGTGATCCTCATCACCATGGAAACGGTTGTCGTGGACGAACTTGTAGTTGGACGGAGTTGAAGACATGGCGCAATCCAAGTAGTCCAAGGTGTCACCGGAGAGATAGACATGCAAAAAGAGCAAACAAAAGCAACACCCGGGAATACAATGGTTAGCGCACACAAAGTGTCCATCATGTAAGAATGAGTCAGTGCGGCAAGATTGGTCGTGACAAAGCGCATGAAGCTTATCAAGATGATCTAGAATGAGATGCAAAGCATTCATGGGAACAAAAGCATGGTGCACAAAGCGACAAATTCTACCATTGTGCAAAATGATGCCATAGAGAGACGGTTCATCAATAGCATGAATATGGTAATGGATGCTCAATATGATTATGTTATCATGCAATTGATGATAGGCAATGTGATCATTATGTATGAAGATGCCATCAAGAAAGATCACAACAAATTTGCGAAGAAAATGCACAAGCTCATATATCATGGATGACATGGAAATACAAGAAGCAACAAGGCAATCATAATGTGAGTCAATCCATGCATAGGGTGCAAACTTGTGGTGAGTATGATATGTCCATCGAGCATGACATGTGTGAGCACAATCAACAAATATGGAGGTGTTGGTGTACCAATGCTCGATGTCGAGGCATGAGTGGAGTTCCGAAGGTACATCCAATAAGTCTGAGCGCTCCTCAATGTGAAGGTCCATAGAGCCAATCTTCAATGTCGCTTCTCCATTCGCGAGATGTATCATGTATGTAACAAGAAGGGAGCAACTATGAAAGAATGGCCCATCCAATATGTGTATTTGAGGATGGCTCAAAAGGAAGGAGGTTACCTTTAGGAGGTTCTCAAGGATGATGGAGTTGCGCATCTTGTATGCTTTCACATAACCAAGTTGTCTCGTGATGTTACCGCCTTGTGAATCCTTCAAAATGAAAGAACATGACAACCACTCAGAAAAACAAATGAGGTTAGCGGAAGTGCAAAACCTATCATTCGTGGGGTAAGATACCCAACAAGTGTATGCATCATGCTCATCATAAGAAAGTACAAGGGAGCATTTCATAGTATGGAGGCATATGATGCGAGAACAACCAAATACAATAGGCTCAAGTAAACAAGCATGCATCACAAGTGAAGTGTCCAAGTCTCCAAGATCATGAAGCATAGAGGCAACTATTGGAGGCAAGCGACAATAAACAAGATATATCATGTGAGAGGCATGAACATATATGTCATCAACCCAAGAAAGCGAGTAAGAATGGAACATGGGTCATGCGACAAAGCAAGCAATCATAGAGATCAAGTCAAGCAAGCTAGTAGTGCGAAGATGCAACATACTAGAAGGAATCATGGCAAGCATGTCATGTGTGCAAATAGTGGGCATGGAAATTGCACGTGACATATCCCAAGCATGAAGGCAAGATATGAGCAAAATAACATCAATAGCATGAGGCACATGATAAACATGGCAATAGCAACAAGGATCTCCACCGAGCATGCAAATACACATAGGAGTAGCATAATGGTGAATCATGGGTAGATGCAAGCAAGGGTCACAATTGCATGGCAAAGGTATAGACGCAAGCATAGCATGCAAAGTGAACACGGTAAAATGAGCATGAATCGACAAGTGATATATAGCCCATAGCCGTGTGAGAGCCAAGTAGAAGAGATGCACGTAGTCCTTGCGCAAAGGGAATGGTGGTAAGTATAGTCCACGGATCCGAAAGCGCCGTTGTCTCAAGAGCTGCTTTCACAACTCTTGGGATTGAGAGGTTGACGAGTATACGTGAGTACCTACACAAAACAAAGACAAAGGGAAAATTGTGTAAAAGGTAGATGTACGATCATCCATCATGATGCATACGTGTTTGTGTTGGTTAGCACCAAATATCCAATGCTCAAATAAATTAGATGCGTGATATAGAAACATGTCATCCATCATGATAGGTTTGTTGTTATGTATAGCATAATGGAGACTCAAATTGTGTAATGCATCATGGGAAATATGTAGAGCATTGTTATTCATGGAATGCATATGGTGCACACAATTATGGGAATCATGCAAAGTATGGAATGTATCAAAATCTCCTAATATATATGAGGAAACTATGGGGGTCTCCTCATGAGTATGAGTAGCAACATCACATGGAGAATATTGACAACATCCAAAACAAAGCATATTTTGTTCAATGTGATCATGGCATGGCATAGTAGATGAATTGCGCAAATCATGAAAAGGAAGCATGGCAATATCATCACATGAAAAACAAAAGCCAATGACCATCATCTCCCGTCATCTATGCCATAAGTGCAAATAGGATTGATTTTAATGGGGCATGCATAGTTACTATGTTGAGATTGAAATGAGGCTATATGGGAGATCTCACTCATAGCATATGACAAGTTCAAAGGATTGTCAAACATGAAGTGTCCAATAGAATTTTCACATGATATCCTATGGAACATAGCATCACAACTAGGCAACTCAACATGCTCATCATCATATTCATCATAAATAGGCAAGTCAAGGCATGAAGAAGTTTCACTAGGATGAAGCATGGTAATAGGTGGGTCAACATCATGGGAGCAATCGATGTCAAGAGAGTCCACTAGTGGGACAAGAGAAGCACCATCACCTATGTTACCTTTGGAGCGCCGCCATGTGTTGTAGGTGAGGTGTTGAAGATCCACTGCTGTCATCTTCATCTTGATGGAACCATGTGGGGGTGCATCATCTACCACCATGGCCACAGTTTTCCCATTGGAGGGATGTACTGCCGAGGGTAGGCATGTCGTCATGTAGGAGACCTAGCACCAAAGAAGAAAACACACTAGGAGTAGAGGTTAAGTCGTTAGAAATCATGGTGGCCTCACATGCCGTGTCAACTACCTCACTCACTAAGTGTTGTGGCTCACTCACCCCTCGAGGATACTCTCACCATATGGTTGGTGGAGTCACCAAATGGCTCTCAACCTCACATAGTATGTGTGGCATGCTCTCAAGTGTGGGGCTAGTGGTGGTCACACTCATCCTCTCATAGGAAATGCTCTCAATGTCACGTATGGTGGAGTCACCATGTCACTTATGTGGTGGTGGCTCTCCTCACATGGCACTTGTGCATCTCATGATATGTGGGTGTCGAGAGATGTTGGTGCAAATGTATCCATGCTCAATTCCTATCGGCTTGGTCAAGGGGATGGCCCTTGCTCGACCTTCTTGTCACCGCCTTGGTGTGGGAGGCCCATATGATGTGGCACCTCGAGCTCGCCTCCATGATCAAGGGAGTTTCCCATGCTCGCCATCTTCCTTGGGGGCTTCAAGATGGAAGTGTCGCCTCGCCATAGGTAGTCGCTTGGACTTGATGAAGTCGATGTAGGCGCACACGGGAAGTAGGCGAAGATGTCGACGTCCAAAGGCTTAAGATGTTTTGAGAACACTTGGCTAAGATGTCAAGTGGTTGATGTAGCCGAGCGCCGCCTTTGTGGTGGTCGCCTCGCGTCTTCTTTTGTGCTCATGAAGCTTTGACATGGCGTGAGGTAGGGCTTGTTGGGACTTGTGCATTTGCGCCAGGAGCATCTTCATGTTGATGGTGTCGATGTCGCACTTGAGCTTGTAGTAGATGTCGCTCGTCGTCGCCGCGGCACATGATGCTTGGAGGTGACTTGCCCTTCATGACGATGTGGATCACGAACGTGATGGTGGTCGCCATGGAGATGTGGACGGGACGACTTAGGCTTGCATCGCTACGCCTCAAGACTTGTGGAGTTGAACGTCGCCGCCTTTGAAGACGCATTTAAGGGAAGAAGACTTGATCAAGGTTTCAATATCCTCCATCCTTGCATCTTGCTCCTCTTTATGTGCGGAAAGCTTTTGTCGATGTAGTCCCTTATCCTTGCTTCGGAGAGATGAATGTCGATGGAGAGGTTCTCGGCGCGCCTCGCAATCTTGATTGTGCGCCTTGCATTTGTCGTTGTAGATCGAAGATTGCCGCTTTGGTGATGTAGTTGTTCACGCCGTCGTCGTTGTCGAAGACCGGAGATTGTAACATCCCAAAATTCTAAAATTTGGAATGTTATATTAAATAGATAGATTTGATTGTTTGTTTGATTGTTATGTGATTGATTGACTGAAAGTGAGTGAATTCGAAATTTTTTGAAAGTTAAATGAGAGGGAATAAAAGGACTTTCCCAAACTTTCATTTTGCTTTTATGATCCTCGTGAATTCAAATTCTTTTCATCACAAAACCATGGAGAGAAGATGACATGACTTCTTCCATTTATTTAAATGACAAGGGGTGTTGAAAATATTTGAATTTATTTGGAAAATATTTCCAACCCTGGAACTTTATGCAACTCAATGATTTTCACGAGTGAAGATAAGATGACTTCTTCAAAACATATGAAATATGAGTTGGGAGTTTCAAAGAATTAAATTTAAAGTCCTTTGGAAATTATTTTCAATTTGGAGTTATTTAGATTTTATTCAAATTATTTTTTCCAAAATAAAATATATGAAAATAGGGTAACATGATTCCCTACATCAAAAATTGAGAGAAATTAATTTGAAGTCATTTTAGTATTTTTAAAATTATTTTACTGGATTTTATTAGAGTAGTAGCACTCCTTGATTTATTTAAAATTCTGTGGATTTTATTTGAAGCTAGAATAATGTTCATCTTGTAGGAAATCTTTTTCTGAAAATTTTGATATATAATATGCCTATGTTTCATTTTTAGTTTATTCTCTTTATTTATTTTTGCTGTCTCAAAATGTTTTTTTAAATCTTCTTCTTCCACCGACCGGGCTGCCCAATTAGCTAACTGTGCCACGGCCCAGCCAAAGACAAGTCGCTCAAGGCTGTCTCTCGAGCTCTGGATCGAAGTCCCAAGCCGCCACAAGATCGCTCGCCCGCCGTGTCCGCCTGCCTCCCTTGCCCCTTCCCCACGCCTCCCGAGATCACCTCCTCCTATAAATCCCGAGGCCTCGCCCTGCTTCCCCTGTCTCGGCCGCCTCCTCCTTCCTCTTGCCGGAGCCCGCAGCCGCCGCTGCTCAGCACCACCACCGCCACCTCCGCCACCTCGCTTCTCGCCTCGTCATGGGTTGCTCACGGAGCTCGCTCGCCATCGCCCTGCCTCGCCAGAGAAAGCCACCGCTGGCCGCTGGAATCTCCGCCATGTTGGTTTTTCTCGATCAATTCTCAACCTGTATAATACCTCCCGGTCCGGTTTATTTCTTCTAGGTTTTCTTCGGTTTTTCCTTTAGGCGGTTTTATTTTTTTCTAGATTTGACTATTTAGTGGTCATTCCTTAGTTAGCTTCTTTAGAGAACAATTTTTGTTAGTTAGCTTCCCGCAGGGAACGTTCGTTCTATAGAGTTTTTTTTTCTTTTTATTTCGGCGAGGGACCTATCTCTGATGGTTTTTCTTACAGATTAGTCCCTCTCGCTCAAACGACCACATCTTTTTACTCGCTTATCCAAATCCAACGTAAATCAACACCCACTTCTTCGTTATGATCCCCTATCCAGTAATCCAACTTAAACATGTTTTTGAAAGTTTTAAAATTTGTTTTCAAATAGATTTGTATTTGAACTTCGCTTGATCATAACTTGAGTTTCAGAATCGATTTTGTTGATTCTTTTGCAAATCGAAGCTCTTGACCTAAACTTTCTGATAAGGCCAAATTCACATAGTTTTGGTACTGTTAGAAATTGTTTTATGCTGCAAGAGTTATTTGATTTGGCTTTGATGTTTTTCGAATTGTTTTCTTCGTTCTCTTCGATCTTTTGAGTGATTGCTTATGTGTGGTTACTATTGCTTGCCTACGATAGATTGCACGGAGTGTGAGGAGTAAAACTATCAAGAGTTTTGAGCGCGAACCATCTTCGTCAACATTGCAGGCAAGTTCACACTTTGATCGTACCTCTTACTACCCAGTTTTCATTGCATTAGGTCAATCCTCGAACATTGCATGATTATGATCTAATTAAATTGTGGGATGGGAAGTAGTTGAGGTAGTACCTATTACCTGTTTATTATCAAACCCTTGGGAGTTACTAATACGTTATGCTTACACTGCCATGCTATGCTCAGACGTGATTGGTTTTGAGAGTATTCATGACAGATGTGAGGTTGTTAATTAATGGTTTACTTAAGGTGGCAACTTAAACACACATGTGGGTGGATTGAGGCACCTGGGTATTCCAGGATTGCCTGTCTAGGCACCTGGCTAGACCAGGATTGCCTATTTTTTTATGGACCGCCACCCAGGCTCAAAGGGATCATGAGATTATTCATACTATAAACTTCCGTGTGCAGCCACAAGCCATTATGGACTCTGGCATTGTTGATTAATTCGTGCGAACTCTTACAGGGTAGACTAGCAGATGTAGGGGAAAGTAGGTGTACCGGTCTATCCATAGTAAGGTGCTAGCGCTTTTGAAAGACTATGTCTCGGTCATCCGCTTTCAAACATCATGAAAAGTAGAAATCCAACGGAGGCGATCGAGTCTTGTGGGGAAAAGTGCTAAACCTCGCAGAGTGTATAAACTAATCATGATTAGCCGTGTCCCTGTTATGGACGCCTTGAGTATCTAGTATTTGGATTATCTTGTGAATCTCACCATGTTACTTTAAATAATTTTTGTTGGGTTAATGATGATATTTTTAATTGGGATTGACAATGCTGTCAACCATTCTCAATGTTTAACAACCACCATGATAGTTAAATAAAATTTATTCCTTTGCAGTAGGGAAAAATGGCTTTTCGCAAAAACCTTATAACCATATAGCTTTTCCACCAGCCAAATATGCATGTAGTGATAGCCTTTATTCATCATTATCCTATGGTGTGAATTTGCCAGTACATTCAATGTAATCGATTCTTGTGGCTGCAACGCTTCATGTTGCGTGATCTTACGACAGTAAGTGATACGTTAGGTTATTTATTTCTACACTCAACTTTGCCGCTGGTGTTGATGGGAATCCACAACCTTGTTACTTCCGCTATTTGGATTGAGGTAATAGTATTTACGCTACTTTATACATGTGATTTACCTCTGTTATAAATCCTCGAGCACCGTGTGTGTCAAAGATACCGATCCGTGGATGACACTTGCCACGAGACTTGATCCATTCGGTCAGTCGCTACAAGATGGTATAAGAGCACATGTTGACTGTAGGACGTGACCCTAGAAACTGGCAAGCCCATAGGAGAGATTTTTCTCTAACAACTTTCTTTTCAAAAGAATCTTTTACCTCTCTTCTATTCTGAGCTTATTCAAATATTTCCTTTAGTGAGACTATATCCCTTTCCCTTTGACCACTCGAAGATTCGACTGATGAGACCACTCCAAGAAGTACAAGATATCAGACAACTAAGACCACTTCAGAATGAAGAGGATTTTACCGAGCATTATAATGATGGAAACTACGACGGATAAAGACTTCGGAGACTAGGAGAATATGAAGAATTTCCAGATTTGGTATGACCAAGGAAGGCTACACTTATGGAACTTGACAGACTATGGAAGCTATCAATACTCGAGATCAAGGTGTATCGGAGAAAGACCTGAACATGGAGCATTAGAACTCAAAGTTTTGTCAAAAACCCTAAGGCAAGAGATATCAACTATGGAATGATAATCATGGAAATGACAAGAGCGTAAACATGGCTATCCATGATGTTGTTAACCGCTTATGCTATTGTCACCGTATGGAGTTAAGCATGTAGATGCATGGAAGGATTGGATGGTAGAAGGTCGATGGAGCATCCGCAAGCAAATGATGCAGTTTTAACCTTAGCTGTGTATCGCCAGATCTGGAGTATTACATCAAGGATTTTAAGATGGACTTTAGGAAGTCATATTTGACAAGGAGGCAATTCGTGAAGAACTCAGGAACCAGAAGCTGAAGTAGCCAAACTGGGGGAACAAAACCTCGAGATACCGGAGGTTTGTCAAGAACTGAAGGATAGTAGGACCATGGTTCATGCCAAGGATGTTGAAACCAGAAGTTTGGAATGCAACCCCGTAAATATTAAAGGATGTCATGAGAGACTTCGCGTCAACAGAGATGATTTGGCAAAAGAACTTGAGAAGGACAAGTATGATCAGAAGGAGCCATCGGAGACATGACCAAGACTTGAAGAGTTTGATGACGTTGAGATCTATAGACCATTAGAAGACCAACCCCTATTATATACTTACGTTAGATGCGATTTATCAGAGCTGTCATTTGTTTGTTGTTTTTCGACACCACAATAAAATCTGCCTTTTCAAAACTTTTGTTTGTACTGTGCATCCCTCTCGATCTCTTATCCCACCCCAAATGATAGAGGCAAAGGTGTCCCGATGTTTCGATGAGATGGTGGCTATCGCTTCGTGGGAGTCGACCTTGACGATCCGACCATTTAACGCAGCGAGACGTCGCTACTTAGCAATCGCTAAACCAACTTCCGAGGGTTATTGACCACGCCGAGCACGATCAACTCCGACCACGAGGGCCTGTTTCTCGCGAGCAAACGAAGAACAAGCAAGAAACTAAGATTGCAATCTGGATATTGCGAATATAAGATGAAGGCTTTATTGATCAAGGTGGGGTTCTGTGACGCTTTGTCCGGTCGTTGAACACAAACGGCACGCCAAGTTGCAGCTATGGCTAACTTTTAATCTAAACAAAACCTAAGGTCTAAACGGTGCCCTAAGGGCTGTATATATGGAGGAAGAGGGGAATTTCGTGGCCCTTGGTGGAGGGGTCCAAATCAACCCTATCTCTTCTTTCCCCACACATACGGACTCTAAAAATAGCCTATACTTGTGTATTTCGAAATTACAAGGGCCTGGCCCACTAATAAGGTGACGCAAGACCTAGAATAGCCTCTGGACGACATTTATGAAGTAGCATCTTGTATATTTCGTCCAAGGCTTCATGCACCCATTATGGTGGCTTCAAAGTCCCAAATCATCACTTGTAACTCCGTTTATTCCCTTGCGCATGGCATTATCTCCATGCTTGTTCTTGCTCCAATGTCCATCCTTCTCCAAGCTAGGGCCTTCATTTGTAAGCAAAACAAATGTATCCAATTTAGGCAGCATCATATTCTCATGAACATTAGAATCATTACCAAGAAACGAAAGTACCGATAATTTAATTGGCGCATGCGAGCTCTAGTAATTGGTCCAAGATATGTAGTAGTAGGGCTGTGGGTGTAACAATGGTATTGATGTCCTCATCATCCTCCCCTTCTTGAAATGAAGTCGCCCTCGACGGAAGCTCATATTCCTCACCCAAATAAGGCTTCAAATCTGCAATGTTAAAAGTGGACTAACCCCAAAATCTGCAGCAGCTCAAGTTTATATGCATTATCATTTATTTTCTAACACCTTAAATGGACCATCAGACGTGGCATTAGCTTTGATTTTGCAAATTAGGAAACCTATCTCACGCAAATGTAACCAAACAAGATCTCCAGTGCAAAGACAACATGTTTTCTACCCTTATCTCCAAAGACGCTTATATTTAGCATTCATACGCTCAATGTTTTCCTTAGTTATCTCATGCATTTTAAAATCAATTCAGCACGTTCTTTAGCATCAAAATTAACCTTCTCCGAAGATGGAAGAGGCAACAAATCAATAGGTGCACGAGGTAGGAAGCCATACACAATTTCAAAAGGGCACATCTTAGTAGTAGAATGCAATGAACGATTATAAGCAAATTCCATATGAGGCAAGCATTCTTCCCACATTTTCTATTATTCTTCAAAACAGCCCTAAGCATAGTAGACAATGTTCTATTGACTACTTCAGTTTGTCCATCGTTTGGGGGTGACAAGTAGTACTAAAAAGCAGTTTAGTCCCCAACTTAGCCCATAAACATCTCCAAAAGTGGCTAAGAAATTTAGTATCATGATCTGAAACAATAGTATTTGGCACACCATGCAAGCTTAATAATTTCACGAAAGAACAAATCAGCAACATTAACAAAGATCATCGCTTTTATGACATGGTATAAAGTGTGCCATTTTAGAATCTATCCACGACAACAAATATGCTATCCTCCCTTCTTTGTTAGAGGTAAACCTAAAACAAAGTCCATAGATATATCCTCCCAAGGAACACTAGGCATGCATAAAGGCATATATAAACCATGAGGATTGAGTCGTGACTTAGCTTTTTGACATGTAGTGCAATGAGCAACAAAACGCCAACATCCCGCCTCATCTTTGGCCAAAAGAAATGTGTAGCAAGTATATCCTCCGCCTTCTTGATGCCAAAGTGTCCCATTAATCCTCCTCCATGCGCCCTGCAACAACAAAAGACTTAACAGAGCTAGCAGGAATGCATAGCTTGTTAGCACGAACACAAAACCATCATTAATAACGAACTTGTTCCATGTTCTTCCTTCTTTACAATTCTGCATTACATCTTTAAAATCAACATCATGCACATATTGATATTTGATGGTCTCCAAACCAAATATTTTGAAGTCAAGTTGTGAAAGCATAGTATATCGACGAGACAAAGCATCAAGAATAACATTTTCTTTACCCTTCTTGTGTTTAATGACATAAGGAAAGTCTCAATGAATTCAACCCATTTAGCATGTCTACGATTCAGTTTAGCTTGACTTTAATATGTTTCAAAGATTCATGATCGAATGTATAACAAATTCTTTGGGCCATAAATAATGTTGCCATGTCTCTAAAGTCCTAACAAGAGCATATAATTTTTTGTCATAAGTAGAATAGTTCAGACTAGGCCCACTCAATTTTTCGAAAAGTATGCAACAGGTTTGCCATCTTGTAATAACACACCTCCTAATCCAATTCCACTAGCATCACATTCAAGCTCAAAAGTCTTATTAAAGTCGAAGTTGGAGTAAAGGAGCATGTGTCAACTTATCTTTCAATACCGTGAAGGCTTCTTCCCGTGCGGTACCCCAAACAAAGGCACATCCTTCTTTGTAAGCTCATTGAGAGGTGCAGCAATGGTGCTAAAGTCTCTCACAAAACGCCTATAGAAACCAGCGAGTCCAAGAAAACTCCTCACTTGTGTGACCGCTTTGGGCTGCGCCAACTCTCAATAGCTTCAATATTGGCTTTATCAACTTCAATTCCCGTGGAGTAACAACATAGCCAAGAAAAGATACTCGGTCGGTGCAAAAGGTGCACTTCCCAAGGTTACCAAACAAACGCATCACGAGAGCATTAAAAACAGCACGTAAATGTTCCAAATGTTCTTCCAAAGATTTGCTATAAATCAGTATATCATCAAAGTAAACTACCACAAATCGTCCAATGAAAGCACGTAAAACTTCTATCATTAATCTCATGAAAGTACTAGGTGCATTAGTTAACCCAAAAGGCATGACTAACCACTCATATAATCCAAACTTAGTTTTAAATGCTGTTTTCGATTCATCTCCCAATTTCATACGAATTTGATGGTATCCACTACGCAAATCAACTTTGGAGAATATTGTAGAGCCACTCAATTCATCAAGCATATCATCTAGCCTAGGAATAGGATGACGATAACGAATAGTAATATTATTAATGCCTCTACAATCAACACACATACGCCGACGCACCATCCTTTTTAGGCACTAGTATAATAGGAACAACACAAGGACTAAGAGATTCACAGATATAACCTTTGTCGAGCAGCTCATGTACTTGACGATAATCTCCTTCGCCTCCTCCGGATTGGTACGGTATGGTGCACGGTTGGTAGCGATGCACCGGGAATTAAGTCAATTTGATGCTCAATCCTCGAATAGGTGGTAATCCCGTGGCACGCCTTGTGGGAAGACGCCAATAACTCCCCGCAAAATGTTAGTGACAGCAGGGGCAAAGAGGAAGGCACGCCCCGAATGAAAATAATGCCTCTTTGCACACAAAAGCATAGCAAACAGATTTGCTAGAATCTAGCTCATCAATATCAGATTTGGTGGCAAATAAACATGCACTTTTCAGTTTAATTTCAGAAGCAACATTAGATGGTTTATTATTAGGCTTCATTTGTTGCTCAAATTCTTTTGCCACAATCTGATTTTCACTCCTATATTTCTCCTGTTTTGCTTTATTAGCTCTATTAATATCATCTTTCAAAATGGAATCAGAGTCATAGGAAGCAAAGTAATATTTTTATCCTTGTGAACAAGAGTATACTGATTGTTTCTACCATGGTGTACAGAATTTTATCAAATTGCCATGGTCTACCAAGTAATAAGGAACATGCTTGCATAGGTACCACATCACAATCAACATAATCAGATATTTAGAGATACTAAAATACACACGAACAAAGACGTGTTACCTTAACCTTGCCGCTGTTGTTGAACCATTGGATGTAGTAAGGATGTGGATGTGGTCTTGTGGTGAGAGAAAGCTCTCCACCATATCCATGCTAGCCAAGTTGTTGCAGCCCTCCATCTATGATGACGCTAATAGAACGCTCCTTCACAACTCCCTTTGTATGGAACAAGTTATGCCTCTGATTTTGCTCAGCTTGTGTAACCTGCACATTCAAAACACGTTGAGCAACTAAACATTCATACCGTCAAGATCTTCAAGAGCCATGTATTGCGCCTCATGATCGTAATCATCTCCACCGTGTTCTTCATGTGTAATAAGAGCCAAAGTCTCTTCATCATAGTCACTAGCAGACTCATACCCACCATCCTCAAGAGCAATCATCACACGCTGAGATTGGCATTCTCGCAAAATGTCCTCTTCCCTTACAACGATGACAAATAATATCACTTGTGTGCCCTGCTGACGCCATGGAAGAAGAAGAGCTCTGTAGGCCCAACAGTGTACTCTTGGCGATAGTGGTGGTTGTGTCTCTTTCTTGTATCACGTTGAGGTGGAAGCCGACGGAGGTGCCGTGTAGTAGAACGTGTGGAAGTAGATGATGCACGTGGTGTCCATGAGGAAGGTCGACTTGCGTAAAAGTTAGTCCGCGCCAAGGCCTGCCGATCCTGCACTTCATGTTCAGCTTTACAAGCAAGATGGAATAATCGAGTGATATTATTATAATGCTTGTAGTCTAGAATGGTCTGAATCTCTATTTAATCCACCCGTAAAACGTGCAAGCATAGCTTCATTCTCCTCAACAATACCACATCTAATCAAGCCGTTTGTAATTCCCGATAATATTCTTCACCGAATTTTTCCTTGTCTTAAGCGCTGCAATTTTGAAGTAATTCACGTTGATAATATAGTGGAACCCAACGAGCACGCATAGCAGTTTTCAAAGCAGCCCAAGTAGCCGAACAGGATATAATCTACAATGTTCAGTCCACCAAACACATGCAAAGCTAGTGAAAGCACAAACAAAGCAGCAGGAACACGCTCTCCTCGTGATATTGTAAACATGTAAATCGTTGTTCAGTTTCTAACTCCCAAGTAAGATATATATCGTGAACATATCTACCCTCAAATGGTGGAATATTCAATTTTAGTTTAGGAGATGGTCATGATCTCGCACTCAAGGGGAGCCCAACATTGCCATTATTTGCATGTGGACGACCGGTGGTTGTGGTGCTGGTGGTTGCACGTAGTTCGATGTTGATCAACCTCATCCTCGTAATCTCACATAATCATCCTCCCGCACCGCAGCAGCAGGAGCCACAAAGTATCAACAAGAGCACCAAAGAGCTTGGCCAGTCAAGAGGGACACGGAAGCTCGGCGGAGGGCTGTTTCACATGTGGAGGTAGTCCTTATTGTTGTAGTAGAGGTGCGTTAGGTGCCGCCGGTGGTGGTGGTGGTAGACGCACGAGCAATTCATTAAACTTGTTATCGAGCTTTGTTTCAACGCCTTCTCAATGCCATCTATCTTCTCCATGGCCTCTTCAAATCTATTGAGCACATCTTCCACCTGCCCACTCATCATTTGTTGAAACTTATCATGTAGCGCTTTGTTTGTCATGTTCTCCCAACAACACGCCGGCTTGTGATCCTGCCATGGTTAGCAGAATAGAAACACACAAGAATATGATGCATGACTACTAGGAAGTGGTGGTGGTGGTGCGGTGGACAGTCACAACCACAAGCAAATCTCAAATTCTTACCAGCTTCTTACCAAAGAAGAAAGGGTGATCGCAACCGATGTAGTCAAAACTCTCAAAGCTTGATAGAGCGACACCGGGAGAGTCAAACGACGATGTAGATGTATGTGGAGCTGGGAAGGCTTATAATATGGTAGCAAAAGGGTCAGCAATAATCAATTCAGAGATGCAAAGTTGAATAAACGCTCAACGACGGTACTATGCTGGTCCTAGGCTAGACCGTGCTAGAGACGCGAGCCTAGAACACTAACAAAATCACGGCGCTGCACGTAAACAAGGGAAAAGCTGGAAAACACAATTTTTTTTTCGACTGCCCGGACCCAAAAACTGGAAACGGGTCAAAAAAAACTTTCTATAACGGCGACTGTCTCAATACGCTTAGAAACACCTAAAAATAGGATAGCCAGAATTTTTTTTGACAAGTGCGTTTTCGGAAAATTTTGGGCCTAAACGGAGGGTGGTTTCCAGACTCTTTTTTTTTTCCGAAACCTACTCCGGCAAGGAAAACACAAATCGGAAACTAGATGGATCTCGAAAACAAACCTAATATGAGAAGAACTCGGATTGGTGGTGGATATATGGTGGTGATATATGGCAGCGGTGGTGGTATATGGTAGCGGTGGTTGTATATGGATATGGATTCAGAGCGGTGGCGGATAAGCAATGGTGGTAGATGGCAAGGCGATGATGATGGTGCGGCGGCGTGACAACTTATGATCGTAACTCAAACTCTAAAAGACTAGACTCTAAGACCAGCAACTTGACACGACGATGCAACCGCAAATTCAACAAAGCAAAAACCCTAAAAAGATTATGCAAAGGCTCAGATTGGTTCGGATATGATGAACTAACCCTATTTTTTTTGTGGCTTTTTCGTGGACTTTAGGTATGAATAACAGATTCGATCTAATCTACGAAAAACTGTAAAATCTCACCGAGCAACCTGAAAATCTGATACCACTTGATAGAGGCAAAGGTGTCCCGATGTTTCGATGAGATGGTGGCTATCGCTCGTGTGGAGTCGACCTTGACGATCCGACCATTTAACGCGAGACGTCGCTACTTAGCAATCGCTAAACCAACTTCCGAGGGTTATTGACCACGCCGAGCACGATCAACTCGACCACGAGGGCCTGCTTCCGCGAGCAAACGAAGAACAAGCAAGAAACTGAGATTGCAATCTAGATATTGCGAATATAAGATGAAGGCTTTATTGATCAAGGTGGGGTTTCGTGACGCTTTGTCCGGTCGTTGAACACAAACGGCACGCGGTTGCAGCTATGACGAACTTTAATCTAAACAAAACCCAAGGTCTAAACGGTGCCCTAAGGGCTGTATATATGGAGGAAGAGGGGAATTTCGTGGCCCTTGGTGGAGGGGTCCAAATCAACCCTATCTCTTCTTTCCCCACACATACGGACTCTAAAAATAGCCTATACTTGTGTATTTCGAAATTACAAGGGCCTGCCCACTAATAAGGTGACGAAGACCTAGAATAGCCTCGGACGACATTTATGAAGTAGCATCTTGTATATTTCGTCCAAGGCTTCATGCACCCATTATGGTGGCTTCAAAGTCCTGAAATCATCACTTGTAACTCCGTTTGTTCCTCTCATGCATGGCATTATCTCCATGCTTGTTCTTGCTCCAATGTCCATCCTTCTCCAAGCTAGGGCCTTCATTTGTAAGCAAAACAAATGTATCCAATTTAGGCAGCATCATATTCTCATGAACATTAGAATCATTACCAAGAAACGAAAGTACCGATAATTTAATTGGCGTATGCGAGCTCTAGTAATTGGTCCAAGATATGTAGTAGTAGGGGTGGGTGTAATAATGGTATTGATGTCCTCATCACCAAACCCATGGAACCAATAGAGGATGAATGGAGATGAGCTCATACTATTTAGACCGATGAGTCAATTGGAGACGGACCAATGGATTCAGAACATGGAGGATCACATGAAGAATAACCCTATAGCCGGAAAGAATATGGCCCAGCATGCTCTACAGTTTTGTAAAAGGTGCCACTACCTGGTAGAAGATGTACCAAACCATCAATGGATGGCAAGGAGTAACCACTTGGGAAGAATTTAAGTTAACTCGCTAAAGTCTTGGCTTGTGTCCCTAAATTGAAGCCTTATGGAAATGATATGCGAAAGTGCATGCAAGCTTGTGGAGAAACAGGACACAACCATAAAGAAAATAAGGACAAATACCCTCATAAACAGAGGATTACCAAAGGAGTTAGCCGAGGATATCGTGGAACTTCGTTGGAGATTGTTCCCAAAGGTTTTGTTGCAAGAATGGAAGTTCAGTCTACATTGTTGGGAAAGATCCGTGAAGCTCGTAAGGATGACAAAGAGATTGCTGAGGTAAAAGAGAGGATGAGCAAAGGAAAGACCAAAGGTTTTCAGAAGGATGAGCACGCCACCTTATGGTTCGAGGATCGTATATGTGCCTAATAATGCAAAGATCGTGAAGTTAATACTTCAGAGGCTCATGACTCACCATACTCGATTCGCCTCGAAACACCAAGATGTATTTGGATTTGAAGGAGCATTTCGTGGACTGAATGAAGAAGGATATTGCGGAGTATGTAGTCATAGGTGATGTATGCCAGAGAGTAAAGGCAGAGCATCAGAAACCAGTCGGATTACTACAGCCTATGCCGATACCCGAATGGAAGCAGGATAAGCTTGGCATGGATTTCATTACCGGATTTCCCAGAACCCGAACGGGACATGATTCTATCTGGTTAGTAGTTGATTCGCTTGACCAAAGTGGTTCACTTTATCCCAGTGAAAACCACCTATACAAGTGGTTGGCCAAGATATATTTGACCAGATCGATGTCCGCATGGAGTTCCGAGGACCATCGACGATAGAGGAACACAGCTTACCTCAAAGTTTTGGAATCAGCTGCACTGCACTTTGGGTACTAGGCTAGAGTTCAAGACAACCTTTCATCCGCAGACAGACGGATAGACCGAGAGAGTCAATCAGATTCGAGGACATGTTGAGAGCGCAGCGCTAGATTATGGATCTAGTAGGGATGATAATCTACCTTACGCTGAGTTTTCATACAACAACAACTACCAAGCTAGTTTGAAGATGGCCCCTTTGAAGCTTTGTATGGGAGAAGGAGCCGACATCGCTGATATGGGATGAAGTTGGAGACCGCCATTGTTTGGACCAAATGTGATCAAGGAGTCAAGAGAATGTTGTTGATTCGAGATAGACTAAAGGTAGCTCACCAGCAGTAAAAGTTATGCGACTCAAAACGCAAGGAGGTAGTCTATGAAATTGAGATAGAGCATGTCTTCATGTGTCCCTCCGCGAGGAGTTAAACGATTTGGAGTTAAGGGAAAGTCAGCCCGAGATTTGTAGGACCATACCGAAGTTTTGGAGCGATGGGAGAAGTGGCCAACAAGTTGAGTCACCAAGGACTGCCAGGAGTTCATGAGGTGTTTCACGCTTCCTAGTTGAAGAAGTGCTATGTGAGATGGCCAATATTCCCATGTAAGGACGCTTGGCCTCGAAAGGATAATGATGTTCCAATAAGTGGAGTATGGACTTCATAAGTATAAGTTTTATCTCGGTAGGTGGGATATCCCACGAGGATGAAGTTATGAATTACTATTGGATATAAAGGAGGTATGATGTTGGAAATATGGATCAATGGAAATTCCATGATGAGTCTGAGTAATCATGTCCTAGTTTGGTGCCAAATAGAAGGAAGAAAGACATTACAATTGGATGGATTTTGAGTATGCTAGGAAGATGGAAGTTGAATGTTGGAATAACGATCGCTACCCAGAGGATGAGTTCAAGGTTTACAAGTGATGAGATGGGCTATAACCCATGTGCCCTGTGACCTGCCAAGAAGCAAGCACACTCTTGTTGAAGGAAAAACCCTGGAAGAAGTTACGATTTTATCGACCGACGATTCTATAGGAGTTTACGCAAAACCTGAGAGTTGCTAAGGAACGATAGATGTTTGTTTGGCTTGCAGAATCAATGGATTTATTCGAACTTAGTTCGTCGACAATAGAAATTCTGCAATGCTTGTGAGGATGATCGAGTGTTAGAATGCGAGATTCGCTAAACCATGTACAAGGTAATGATTTAAAAGGGATGGATTGATCACCATACCGACTTACTTTTTATTCGCTTATATATGGGATGGTAAATCTGAGTGACTTACCTATAGTAGAGAGAGACGATTTATCAAAACCTTGTTTAAACCTTAGAATGGTATAGGTATTTTTTCCCTTGTACAAGGCAGTTGTTGCCAATCGTAGGATACGGTGAGGTTCCACCCAGACCCATTTCCTGCAGGAGAAACCATAAATTGTTAACCACCAGGAGACATCGATAATTATTTAGTATTGGCGCCAGATCCGTCGCCTAAGAAGACCCAATCTCGAATAACCTTACAAAGAGGAAAAGGACAAAGGAATTGAGGAAAAGGTTATGCCGCTACCTAAGAGCCAGAGAAGAAATTATATCAAGATTTTGAGAAGACCGCCCTGCCAAGAATAAGGATGGAGTATGTGAGTTTTGATGGGACCGTAATAATGCTTCTAAGGGTGGTAGCACCCTGCACCCCAAAGGATGATCGATGGATTTTGAGAGACCCCAAACCCTAACCTATTTCTTTCTAGCCTCCCAATCTCGAGGACAAGATTCATTTTAAGGGTGAGTTTGTAACATCCCAAAATTCTAAATTTTGGAATGTTATATTAAATAGATAGATTTGATTGTTTGTTTGATTGTTATGTGATTGATTGACTGAAAGTGAGTGAATTCAAAACTTTTTGAAAGTTAAATGAGAGGGAATAAAAGGACTTTCCCAAACTTTCATTTTGCTTTTATGATCCTCGTGAATTCAAATTCTTTTCATCACAAAACCCTGGAGAGAAGATGACATGACTTCTTCCATTTATTTAAATGACAAGGGGTGTTGAAAATATTTGAATTTCATTTGGAAAATATTTCCAACCCTGGAACTTTATGCAACTCAATGATTTAGTGAAGATAAAATGACTTCTTCAAAACATATGAAATATGAGTTGGGAGTTTCAAAGAATTAAATTTAAAGTCCTTTTGGAAATTATTTTCAATTTGGAGTTATTTAGATTTTATTCAAATTATTTTCTCCAAAATAAAATATATGAAAAATAGGGCAACATGATTCCCTACATCGTAAAATTGGAGAGAAATTAATTTGAAGTCATTTTGGTATTTTTAAAATTATCTTACTGGATTTTATTAGAGCAGTAGCACTCCTTGATTTATTTAAAATTTGTGGATTTTATTTAAAGCTAGAATAATGTTCATCTTGTAGGAAATCTTTTTCTGAAAATTTTGATATATAATATGCCTATGTTTCATTTTTAGTTTATTCTCTTTATTTATTTTGCTGTCTGCAAAATGTTTTTTTAATCTTCTTTCGCCGACCGGGCCGGGCTTAGCTAGCCAGCCAGCCACGGCCAGCCCAGCCCACGCCGCTCAAGGCTGCTCCTCGAGCTCGGATTTGTCCCGAGCCGCCACGCAGATCGCCGGCCGCTGCCGGTCCGCCGGCCTCCCTTGCCCTTCCCCACGCCTCCCGAGGTCACCCTCCTCCTTAAACTCGAGGCCCCGCCCTGCTTCCCCTGTCACGCCGCCTCCCACCGCCTCTGTCGGAGTTCAGCCACGCCGCTGCTCGCACCACCGCCACCTCGCCACCTCGCCTCGCCTCATCGCTGGTGGCCACCGAGCTCGCTGTCGCCATCGCCTGCCTCGCCAGAGAAAGCCATCGCCGCCGCCGGAATCTCCGCCATGTTGGTTTTTCTCGATCGACCAATCCCAGATAATACCTCCCATCCCGTTTATTTCTTCTAGGTTCTCTTCGGTTTTTCCTTTAGGCTTTTTTCTAGATTTGACTATTTAGTGATCATTCATTAGTTAGCTTTAGCAAAGAATTTTGTTAGTTAGCTTCCGCAGCTAACGCTCGCTCTATAGAGTTTTTTTCTTTTTATTTCGCCAGGACCTACCTGTGATGATTTTTCTTACAGATTAGTCCTCCGCTCAAACGCACTACATCTTTTTACTCGCTTATCCAAATCAAACTAAACCAACGCCCACTTCTTTGTTATGAACCCCTATCCAGTAATATAACTTAAAAATGTTTTTGAAAGTTTTAAAATTTGTTTTCAAACATATTTGTATTTGAACTTCGCTTGATCATAACTTGAGTTTCAGAATCTCGATTTTGTTGATTCTTTTGCAAATCAAGCTCTTGACCTAAAATTTCTGATAAGGCCAAATTCACATAGTTTTGGTACTATTAGAAATTGTTTTATGCTGCAAGAGTTATTTGATTTGGTTTTGATGTTTTTCGAATTGTTTTCTTCGTTCTCTCCGATCTTTTGAGTGATTGCTTATGTGTGGTTACTATTGCTTGGCTACGATAGATTGCACGGAGTGTGACGAGTAAAACTATCAAGAGTTTTGAGCGCGAACCATCTTCGTCAACATTGCAGGCAAGTTCACACTTTGATCATACCTCTTACTACCCAGTTTTTATTGCATTAGGTCAATCCTCAAACATTGCATGATTAGGATCTAATTAAATTGTGGGATGGGAAGTAGTTGAGGTAGTACCTATTACCTGTTTATTATCAAACCCTTTGGAGTTACTAATACGTTATGCTTACATCGCCATGCTATGCTCAGAGACGGATTGGGTTTTGAGAGTATTCATGATGATGTGAGGTTGTTAAATAATGGTTTACTTAAGGTGGCAACTTAAACACACATCTGGTGGATTGAGGCACCGGGTATTCCAGATTGCTCGCCTAGGCACCTGGCAGACCAGGTTGCCTGCTTTTTATGGACCACCACCTAGGCTCAAAGGATCATGAGATTATTCATACTAGAAACTTCCCGTGCAGCCACAAGCCATTATGGGCTCGCATAGTTGATTAAGTCGCATTTAACTCTTACATGGTAGACTAGAAGATGTAGGGAAAGTAGGTGTACCGGCTCATCCATAGTAAGGTGCTAGCGCTCGAAAGACCATGTCTCGGCCATCCGCTTTCAAACATCATGTAGTAGAAATCCAAGGAGGCGATCGAGTCTTGTGGGGAAAAGTGCTAAACCTCCGCAGAGTGTATAAACTAATCATGATTAGCCGTGTCCCTGTTATGGACGCCTTGAGTATCTAGTACTTGGATTATCTTGTGAATCTCACCATGTTACTTTAAATAATTTTGTTGGGTTAATGATGATATTTTTAATTGGGATTGAGAATGTCACAACCATTCTCAATGTTTAACAACCACCATGATAGTTAAATAAAATTTATTCCTTTGCAAGAGGGAAAATTGGCTTTTCGAAAAACCTTATAACCATAGAGCTTTTCCACCAGCCAAATATGCATGTAGTGATAGCCTTTATTCATCATTATCCTATGTGTGAATTTGCCAAGACATTCAATGTATCGACCTTGTGGCTGCAACGCCTCATGTTGCGTGATCTTACGACAGTAAGTGATATGTTAGGTTATTTATTTCTACACTCAACTTTGCCGTTGGTGTTGATGGGAATCCACAACCTTGTTACTTCCGCTATTTGGATTGAGGTAATAGTATTTACGCTATTTTATACATGTGATTTACTCGTTATAAATCCTAGAATCGTGTGTGTCAGCATACCGATCCAGGGATGACACTTAAGCACAGAGACTTGATCCATTCGGGTCGGGTCGCTACAGAGATGAAATGCCTTGCCTATCCATCACAAGACTCGAGCAAATATGAGTGGGAGGAAGAGAAGAACTTATACCAAATGTACCTTGACCGATGTTGAAAATGGATCAATGATCACTCAGTGATGTAACAAGGAAATAGCACAATTGGTACCAATTCTTGTTGGTTTCTCACACCTACACAAATAAGGCTTATGGTGGAGCTCGGTGAGGATAGTGGCACAGAAAATTGATGCAAAAATGTTAGCAAGAGTCAACAATGTTGAAAGAGATTCACAAATTGCAAGCTTAAACAAGTAGACCAATAGCAATGAATGGCACACGAAACGCATAACACGATAGATAAATGGGGCCGGCAACCAAGGAATGAGCTCAAAATATGGAATCCACCAAAACGCTTCGTGTTGCACAACTCAAGAGAGACGCTAGCACGATTGCTTAATAGGCGGATGCGACACTTGTGTACAACCTATAAGATGCAAAATGGATAAACTTTCTATCCCAAGTATGCTATGTATGTATGGTTCCGGTGTTTTTCAAGATGATCAAAGAAGATCGGATATGACAATCTTATATGCGATGTGGTATGATGCTATTGCTATTGCTTACAAGCTTCTTTTGCTCTCTTTCTTTGCTTAAAAGCTTTATTTGTTTTTTTCTATGTATGACCACTTTGCACAATGCACAAACCAAGATAGCTATTGTGTATATGCGGAACGATATTGTGACACAATGGATGATATGATACCAATATGATATGGTATGTATGCAATGGATGGTGTAGATCAATGATCACTAATGTGCACAAGTAACGTTGCCGGCAATACTCAAATGGCTAGTCTCGATAGGCAAGTAACGCAAAATGGGCTAGAGGTTATCAATGCAATTTTCAAGGGGAATATACAATGGTGTCGTCGAGGTTACCGTCCTTGGCGATGATGAGTGGCGGTGTTCTTGATGCAGATACCAAGATGATGGAGACTCATCCCTAAGTAGCCGAAACACCTTAGTAAACGGAAAAACCGCGAACTCAAAATCTCAAATGATAAATGTCAAATGGTGGTAGCGGAAAGCGGTGGTGGTTGCGGAAGCTCAATGGGATTGTGGAAATGCAATTATGGGTTATGGTGTACGCAATGCGGAAGTGGAGGGTAAGATGGTGAACTATACACGGCGTCAGAGTTGGAAGCACGGTCCCTAAGTAGCCAAACACCTTAGGAGACACAACTCACAACACAAACAAAATTTAGTTAAGTTGGGTTGGTGGAAGTGTATGGTGGGTAAGTTTATGCGAAGTGGCGGTGGTGCTTGATGAATAAGCAACCATCACTAAGTAGCCAAACACCTTAGGAGACTCGAGTCACAACTCAAACAACCATGAGGAACAAAATTGGTTATGTTATGGAAGTCGGTGGTGGAGTAAGGAGGATGTGGTGGAAGCCCTAGGCAAAGATGCCAAAGTTCCAAAAAGTTTATGGAGTCAAATGGTTTTGGTGGTATTTTTGTTGAAGGGGATGTCAAGAGCTTTTCAACGAGCTAAAGAACGCGAAATCGGAGTCCGGATGAATTAGTTATGGACAAAACAAAAATCAGCCGGGCGGAACCTACAGGTTACGGACGTCCGGGAAAGGTCGGATGTCCGGTCGCTGGACGTCCGGGAAGGTCGGAAACCGTAAATTCGGTTCTGTTAGGGGTTCCGTCGTCCGGAAAGGTCGGACGTCCGAGGGTCGGGGGCAACGCGGGATTTGAGATCCGGGACGCGATTTTGGGCGGAATTTTGGGATTTTGGGGGCATAATTGAGAAGATTTCGTGGATGAAAGATGGGGAAACTTGGAGAAATGCTAGATCCACTCGAAACCAAGCAAATTCATGGATCAAAATCAACAAAACTTCATCTCACCAACAAATCACAAAAAAATTTGGGGCTATTTTTGCTGGGGATTTTCAATTTGGGGAAGAACACAACAAAATGAAGCTAGAAAAAGAGGGTAGGGCTCCAAAAACGTGATCAACGTGGCTCATGATACCAAGATGATGTAGGGCGGAACCCTATGGGGTCGATCTTTCACGTTTGGAGTGGATCCCTACGAGGAACACGAAGAACGAGCGGGAGAGCACGAGGGAAATCACGGAAAAACATAAGAGAATCACTCAAACCAACAAGATTCGACATACATGCGCTTAGATCGATGAACACAAAGAGAGATACACGATCCATGATCAACAAAGGACGATACAAGAGGTAACCCGGTTCTTCTCCGAGAGGAGGTCTTGATGGGGCCACCCAAGAGGGTGGTCTTGAATCCGCTGGGGGATCTTCTCCAAGAGGTCCCTGAGCTCCGAGGAGAAGGTAATCAAGGGACGAGCAAAGCTCTCACACAAACATGAGCTAATCCTTTGCTAACCCTAACTAGGAGGAGGAGGAGGTCTATTTATAGTCTTAGTGCAAATGGGGGCGGCGAAGGGGTACATGGGCCTCAGCCCGCCATCACAAGACAGACAAAGCGCCGCCGTCCGACGGTACCGGACGTCCGATGGCTCGAGGGTCCGGCCGTCCGCATTTGTCGAACGTCCGACATTTTGGCTCGATAGCCTCGCCGGATTTCGGACGTTGTCGGTCGTCCGTGGTTGATGGTCGCTTGACGTCCCTGCGTTCTTCGGACCAGAGATTCGACTCGGTGGTAGTGTCGACGTCCGGAGGGGGCCGGCCGTCCGTGCTCGAGTTCGCCGGACGTCCGGTCATGGTCGGACGTCCGCCGCCAGCATGCGTTGGCCTGGTTTTGGGCTGGCATGACTCAGGGCCGGACGTCCGGCTGGGTCGGTCGCCCAAAGGCAGAAGCCGGAAGCTCTTCTTCTTGGTCTCGCACTTGGCATCCTCAAGTAGCTCGTCTGGCTGGGTGTGGTGGTTCGTGGCTTTCCTCCAAGTACCTGATCATGCATAGGACACCCATTGGAGGTAGAAGCCATGTCTCACATGTAGAAAGTGAAGGTTCGGAGAGGAGCGAAGTTCACCTTGTGTCCAATGGCGCTTGTTCGAGGTCTCGCCATATGTCCACTTGGGGTTTGGAGAGTAGTCGAGTGTACAAGGATGAACGTGGATGCTCCACATCATTATCACTTAACAATATTGTTGTGTCTCCACACCTCATTAAAACCTTGTTTTTGTTCATACTTTAACTCATGACAATCCTCACCGCTGAGTTTGACATGTTCAGTTTTTTTCGTTATGATGCATGTAACCGGATGGTTCTACACCGATCAACCCCGGTGATCTCTATTCTACCCATTCACCGTCGTTGCCTTCCGCACTCGCGCGGCCGCCTCTATTAGCCGACGGTGGCACACCTGCCTTGGTCACCCCAACTCGCCTCTCTTTGTCATCTTCTTAAGGGATATTGTACGCCTAATATGCGCATTATACTCCATACGTGTCGAGGCACCACTTGGGGCATAAGCGCATATTGGTATGGTCGCAAGAGTGGTTGTATATTTGCTCATATCATGTACTGAATAGATAGAATACGAGCTTTGGCTTACAATCGCCACAATGTCACACAAATATCATCAAGTAATACAATCATTCAAGATGAACACGAGTCCGCCACGGACGAAAAACAAACGAATAAAAGACAACCACCCAAGCTAAGTCCCGATCGACCCCATCGGGCACCACTACCGATCGTCCGGAAGGAAACGAGTAATGGCCACAGCCTTCATCCAACTCCCACTTGAGCTCGTGGCATCACCGCATCGACTCATCGGTACTCGTGAATCGTGTTTGTAGTATTCTGTGAGCCATTGGGACTCAACAATCATATCACCCACGGTATCAAGACTGACAAAGCTTAAGTGGGAAAGGTATGGTTAAGTGGTGGAGTTGCAGCAAGCACTAAGCATTTGTATGGCGTCTAACTTACGCATACAAGAATAAGATGAGAAACTACGCAACGGTCGCAAACTAGTAATGATCAAGAAGTGATCCTGAACTACTTACCTTCAAACGTAACCCCACCGTGTTCTCTTCTCGAACCTCATCGAAAAGAGACCATCACGATTACACACGCCGTTGGTGTATTTTAGTTGAGTGTGGTTTCAAGTTCACTACAACCGGATATTAAAACTCCCGCTCGCCACATAATCGCGCACGGCTCTCAAAGATTAAACCCGCAGGGTGTCCCAACTTAGCCCATGACAAGCTCACGATCCGCAGAGATAATCCTCCATCGACCTCCGATCGACTCGAATCCCGATGCACAAGAAATTTCGACAATGGTAAAACAAACCAGCAAGACCTCCCGACGTGTCGACACCCCGATAGGAGCCATGGTATCTCGCCTTAGGCCATGATTGATTGCCTAAGTTTCCAGATGGCACACCTGCTGCAGGCCCCGACCATCGCCAGCTTGGACCAACACTCATGAGGAGCATCGCCCGGGGTTGATTAAGAACTTGGGTTAATTACTCCCTATGCAGAATTTTAGTTGTTATTAGGCAAATGGTAAAACCAAAGTTGGGCCTTGCTGGAAGAGTTTTATTCAAAGCTTAACGTCAAGAGGGGCCCATAAACCCTCACCGTGTTAGGGACGCAAAATCAAGGAACATAACACCAAGATGACGGAAACTAGGCGGCAAGAGGGAACAAATCACCGAGCAAAATGGCCTTCCACCCTTTACCAAGTATATAGATGCATTAATTAAATAAGAGATATTGTGATATTCCAAGATATGCATGTTCCAACATGGAATAACCTGCACCGCACCTACAACTAGCAACACTATAAGAGGGGTTGAGCAAAGCGGTAACATAGCCAAACAACGGTTTGCTAGGAAGGTGGGTTAGAGGCTTTTCATGGCAACATGGGAGGCTGTATGAACAAGTGGTAGGTAGCGCGACATAGCGATAGAACTAACAACTAGCAAGCAAAGATAGAAGTGATATCGGGGTAATGATCATCTTGCTCGCAATGTTGTCATAGGTATCGAATCCTTGCTCCTCGTGAACGTGATTTCGACAGGTCCTCGCTCATGAGCTCATCTCCGCCTACCAAAGCAAGAACACAAGCAATGGAACAACAATCAATCACGCTGCAATGCGCAAGAAACATGATGCAAGACATGCATGGAATGCAAGATAAGATGTGCAATGCATATGAGGTGCTTCGGATGGGGTGCAAACGAGATGTAAGGAGAACGATGAACATGGCACAATCTTGGTAACCCAAGCATGCCATCGATAGATTGATAGATTTCGTTGAAATCGATATAAAGATCACCGTAAACGGATGCACGGTTTGAAAATGACAAGCCAAACAAGATGCAACGCAATCTGCTGAAAACAGAACATGGCCACTTAGATGCACAGCTTAAACATGCTACATCACCCAAACATGAAAAAAAGGCATGGAAGTGAAGTACATATCAAGCACTACAAAACATTATTATCGAGCTATCGCTAGAAACCACTAGAGCATGACTAAAACAAGATGGCAAAATGCAAATGCTAAAAGTTTTACAGATTTTGTGAAAATACTAGACATGATGTAAACAACATCAAAGTTGCAATGTTCGAGCTAGTAAACTACATGTTACAGGGACACGTCATGGCAAACAAGATCATGGCATGTTAGAACTAAATGCACTTAACAAAACTCCCTTACTGAACTTCTTCCAAAGATCTATGAAAATGATGATAGCATCAATGCAAATATGGCAAGTGATATGACTGATTTCGCATAAAGAGAATTCGTGGCATGGCAGTAAACAGATTCATGATAGCATCTTTGCAAGCATGTTTAACTCAATACAAGGCATATCATGGCATGCAATGAATTCTAGCATGAAGTAGGCATGATGAAGAGCATGATCATGTGCAAAACTACCCCATAGCATATTTGCATAAATATATACATAAAAGACAAAACAACAACATGATGTAAAATGACATGTGCAAACTTGCTCAAATGCGTAAAATAATGCCACCATTAGATTGATGGGATTTTTCTACCCCAAAAAATATATGTCTAGGTTGCAGTAGAAAAATCCCCACAATTATGCAAAACAATAAACTGCCTAAAATGGAATATACAGAAAAGGAAATACCCTAAACGGATATGTCCCGATCTGGTCTTGCCAGATAAGGAAAGGCCCGAATTGGAAAGATACCATTCCCTGAAATGGAATATGCCCTGGAATTAAAATAAAAGAAAAGAAAATAAGGGGAGAGAGGATGACAGGTGGGTCCTGGTCCCCTGTGGGTATGACAGATGGGTCCCGCGGGGTCCCACATGGCGGTGGCTGCGGGGCTTCCCAGAACAAAGGAAGCAGAGGAGCGGACGGCGGCGACGCGACGCGGCGGCGAGGCTCGCTGGAGTTGCCTCAGTGGCCTATTGGAGCGGCGGAGGGGCGCATCGGGGTCGCCTGGCAATCCCGCACTCGCGGGTGCCACTAAACGCACCGGACGACGACAGAGGCATCGCCAGCGACGACTTGCAGAGGTGGCGGCGGCGGAGACAAACATGGCGAGGCAAGGGGCTAGGCGAGGAGTTACGTGCACTGATGGATGCTACGCGGCATGGCGAACGTGGTCGACATGAGTGGTGGGGCTAGTGAGGTCGGAGAATTGCTGGCGACGCAGGTCCGACGGCGGCGGGTTCGGGCATGGACGGCGACGCGCTTAGAGCATGCAAAAGAAGGGGGAAAAGGATGGGGAGGTTTGCATGCTCACCACAAGCACGGTGGTGTGCTTGGTTACTCGAGAGGAGGTCGGAGAGATGGGCTGGATTTGGCCGAAAGCGAACGGCGATCGAAGCGGAGGAAGACGACAAGGAAGGAGTTGGACTTGGCGTCCCTCGAGGCCCGTAGGGGAAGTAGTCGACGTAGACGACGTCGGCGGACTTGACGGACACGGTCGTTGAAGCAGAGGATGACGGAGGTCACCACGGCGACATGGCAGCGCTCTTGGACGCGTTCGGGACGCGGTCGGGGAGGCGGATCTGTGGTTGGTGGGATCATGGGGCAAGCGGCCGGAGGTAGAGGGAAACCCTAGGGAGTGGGTAGACAAAGCGAGGGGTCTTAAAGGGGGCTAGGGTGAGCGGGCAAGCTCATGGTGGCGTGGGCACACACACGCGGCATGGTGAGGGGGGACCGAGGAAGGGAAAGGTGGTGCGGTTACAAGGGCTCGCTGACCGTGGGGCCCATGGCACCATGTGTCGCCAAAGCAATGGGTACGCGCAAGGCAAGGGTGAGAAAGGGCGAGAGGGGCTCGTGCACGGGCTGCTGGGCTGGCTAGCTGCTGGGCTAGCTGGGCCGGCCTGGAGGCCGAGGCCCAAGTGGGTGCGAGTCTGCTGCTGGGCTGCACGTCTGCCGCTGCTGTTTTTCTTTTACCTTTTCCTCAAACAGGAAAATGAAAAAGGAAAAGCACAGGGGAAATGGAGAGGGTTGTGAGAGATATGAAAATACCCCATTGACCCTAGAATTATGCCCTATTTAATGAAATTGATTTGGGCATTTTTAGAGGTAGAAAAATAGAACAAGTTTGAATTATGTTCAAACTTGGACCATTTTTGAACCTAACCAAAACATCTTCAAATGAGCTAAAATTTGGCAGAGAGGTTTAGGGCATGGTGCTAGAATTTTGGGGAAAAGTTGGACATTAATGGAGGAGTGAAAAATGGCATTTGCCAAAAGAAAGAAAGAGAAGGAGAGGTGGTGATGCATGGAGGGGAAAAGAGATGATCCCATGACTCACATAGTAACATGTCACAATGCAATGTGCTACACCATGAAGATGCACATGATGATGAGAAATGCAAAATGACACCAAGCACAATGCAACATATGATGAGGCCAAGATGCAACAATTAATGGCAAAATGAAATATGACAATAAATGATAATACAATGCAATATGAAACAAGGCAAAACCCTAAAATGAAACCAACAAGGAGGAAACCACTTGGGATTGATCATGACAAGGTTGGATACATTGCCAAACATCAAGTTTTACAACTGGGGTGTTATATATTCGCTTTCATGATAAAACCGATGCTCACACATGTCATGCTTGTCATGTGGGTAAACATGTCCGGCTTCCATTTAGCCTGCCATCCACCATACATCATTTCCTTTTGAGTTAATTCATAGTGATGTTTGGACATCTCCTATTGCAAGTAATACTGGTTACCTATATTATATTGTGATCTTAGATGATCTTTTGCACTTTTGTGGACTTTCCCTATGACATAAGTCCTTTGTTGCACGACTCTTGTTGTGTTCTTCTTATGTGTCCATCCAGTTATCGCTGCCCATTCATGCACTATGACCGACAACGGAAAGGAATTCGACAACCTTGCCATTCTCTCCTCCTCAGCTCCCATGGCACCATCTTCCACCTCACGTGTCCATACACCTCCCAAGAAACGGTCGTGTTAACTCATTCTTTTTTTGATGTAAAGACTGTAAGGGAACCCCACAAGATAATTGGTGCAACAAACCCAATTGCAAGTACTGCGGTTTGAACCTGGTGGGTGGAAGGCATCAGCCCCTTCCCACCACTAGGCTATGCATTAGTCTCACCAACTCATTCTTCGCACCCTAAATGACTATGCTCAAGACTTTTATTCCATGCCAACATCCTCCTTGATGTTGGCCTGACGCCTCTAGCTACAACATCTTTGTTCTCAATGTTCGCCTTGTAGCATCTATTGAATTATATAACGTGATCTGTATTTCAAGATGCTATGACCGCTGCATGCTGGGGTGTTGATGGATGGTTGTGTTTGTTCAGATATATACATACATGTATTAGGTGTAGTTGTCCCGCCTTGTCTCCCAAGTATGTATTCCGTAATTAGGGTACTAGCCGTGGACAGAATTAACCTTGTACGTGTTATATATGGGCACCCATGAGGTGAATACAATTGTCTTGCACTAAATAGCTCTCCACACGGAAGGTTGGGGCGGTTGATACGGGCATACAGCTGAAGCCGGAAGGATACAACGGCAACCCGCCGGTGATGCGAGCGGAGGTGGTGATGTCACATGCCCTTGTAGCCCTTGGTTCTATGATTCCTCAGTAGCTGACAAGGTTGGAGCTCGGCCTCGTGATCCAGCACACCTTCTTGTGTGGTACTTGTGTATGTCCTTTCTTTGTGGGTTTGTGACATTGTTACGCCACAAATCACCATGTATGAGGAAGAAGCTAGCTAACCACCATGCGCCACCAACCCCTTCCTCCTCTGTGATCCTTCTCGCCATACTAGGAGGTGCATGGCTAGCACGAGCTTTTTGAAGGTCGGCAGAGGGTCACCATCGGGTCTTGCGAGCTTTGTGGAGCCAAAGTTGTTTCTCACTGCCCAAGGGTCATGTGGACTGAAAGTGCTATATCGAGTAGAGGGGGGTGAATAGGCGATTTTGACAAATTCACAACGAGGAAATACTACTTGAGGAATTTGCTAAGTGATGAACTACAAGCAGCTGAATAAGTACTGTGTGCATGCATAATGTGGTGGTAGCATAATCATCATGATGAAATGAAACATACACAGAGCATGTGTAGCAAGTAAAACATGATAAGGTGTCAAGACAAAGTGATCAAGAAATAAGATTGAGGAAATTGGGAAAGTCTTCAACAAAGTCTTCAAACAAGAACGATCAATTTCATCAACACATGAGCGAGGAAATGAAAGGGTTGAGGAAATAGAACTAGTAGTTCGGTGAAGACAATGATTTTGTAGACCAGTTCCAACAGCTGTGGCAGTTCTACATCTGGTTGGAGCAACTAGGTATTTAAACCAAAGGACACACAGTCCTCACCGTATTCTCCTTGAGCCAAGGTCACATAGACCTGGCCCAATCACTCATGGTAAGTCGTCACATGTGACTTTGATGAGGACATCAATACCATTGTTACACCCACAGCCCCTACTGCTACATATACTGGACCAATTACTAGAGCTCGCGCACGCCAATTAAATTATCGTACTGCTTGCTTTGGTAATGATTCTAATGTTCATGAGAATATGATGCTGCTTAAATTGGATACATTTGTTTTGCTTACAAATGAAGGCCCTAGCTTGGA